>LDEV01000757.1:0-49404 GCA_001014755.1 Blastomyces silverae | reverse complement strand
CCTAAAACCCCACCCAGCGCTCCTTTTGCTCCGCCTGTTCTCCTCTGCTGGGCGCGCTTGCTCGGGTGGACCTTTCTCATTACGGAAGCTTCCGCAAAGCCCCGGCCGCAGGCTGGGCTGTTCCTGCGAAGCTGTTATTTGCCACTAACCCTGCGAGCTAGCGCAAAATCAGGAATTTTAGAGGGCGATCTTTGCGTCGGAGTTGGTGGCTGTTTCTGGACAGGAATTCATGCAAAGTCAGGGGGTGAAGCTGCAGGAGGTCCCCCTTGGGCCGCATTAGCTTACAGGTTAAATAGGCTAATGTGGAACCTGGGTGAACTTGACAAAATCCCGCCCTTTTTTGAACGGCTTTTTGGTGGTGGCTTTTGCTTTGAGCCAATGATAAGTACCATGGAAAAAGGATGTTTGACGTTATTCCTGAGGACAACACCAGCATTCCAAGAGAGCTATCCTGGATAAAAGACACAAACAACTAGGAATCTGGCCTTTTCGATCGCCGGTCTTTTAAGGTCCTTTTTCTTTCTCCGCATTCAGGATTCGTATTCAAAGTTCGATGAGTGTTGTCGGACCCACTCCGAATTTCGCGGACTATCACCCCTTACTTTTCGAAGGAAAATGAAAATAAAGAATAAAGAATAAAGAATCATCAGCCTGGTCACTGTCTCTATGCTGCGTAGGCAAAAACGTTGTCCAAAATGAAAACTAAAATCTGAGAGACGAAAACCCGCTGTCTTGATATTATTCCGAACAAATCACATCACGGCGAAACCGCACAAGGCCACATAATTTTAGAGAGGAAATGTGATGATAGGCTGCGACTTGCATTGGCCCATCCAGCGGAATAAATTTCAGCCAGTCAGCATTATAATTTCTAAGAGAAATACTAAAGACGCCCATGGACGTGTTTGGGAGCAGGGATCACGAAGTTGTCTTGTGCACTCCCACTTTTAGCTCATGGGTTTTATCCTGGCGAGCGGCATCTTTTCCGCTAAGGTTCCTCCGCTCGTTTAGGGTTTCAGAGAGGAAGTCGAAACCCTGAGAGAAGCGCTAGGGAACGTCCCCTTGTGCATGCCAAAAACAACCCGAGCTTCTGCGTTGAGCGTTGGTTTGTCGAGTCGTGCCGTTCGAATCAACACCCCGCAGCATCACTTGATCACGTGTGTGGTTCCTGGATTATTATTATGAAACAAGACCTCGACAGTACATACATGCATGTGCTTCTCGCCATTGCTTCGGGTGACACTGATGTGTGACATTTGATCGTCTGAAACTCGAAATCCCCTGAAGTTCTGATCTGATGGCCCTTGAGCATTGTTGATTTTTGGGTTGAAATATTCGGTCTTTAAAAATTCGCTCGTTAAATCCACTTCCAAGCGCCGTTAGCTTAAAGTCGTGAAGCCAGTGATCCCAGCTCACGCGCGATGTGGGTTCTGATGGGGAGAGGTGTCACTCACGAGCAATAATAGTGGCCAATTGTCGTTTCCCGGAGCTACCAGTAGGGTTCCCTTGTCCTTTTCAACTGTTCGACTGTTCAATCATCGCGGTTGTTTCCCCGTTTTTGATTGCAGTCGTCGGCTTCTGGCACGATGGATGAAAATTGTGGATGGACACGGGACAGCTGGACAGGGAATTGGTCCCGGCTCTTGGTCTTGGAATGTCACCTTCAACACAGGTACAAGATTCACGCTGACAGAGACATTTAGATTTGTCTTGTTTCGAGCGCTAAAGCGAGCATTCAAGCAAAATACTGCCATCAACCAGCTGACAGTGCCCACCCCGCCCGTGTTCTTGGAGGTCGCTTGCGATACGACCCCAAGAAGACTGGCCGGGTTCGGTCTGAGTGGCCATTATCTCCGTTTCGCCTGGTGAAGAGCCAGACAGAAATTGGGGTTTTCCGTATGTGGACAGCATTGAGCTTTGGTAAAAGCAACCGCTCCAGATGGATGTCAATGCTAGACAGATTTCCGGGGTTCACTGGATCATTATTTGTTAATTTTGAAACAACGCATAGTCATGATTGCATCACATCTCCTTCATTTTTGAGTTCAACATCCGCAAAATCATCACAGTTGACAGGGAGCGCGGAGCATCTGTATCTACTTTTTTGACATCCACTATTGCTTGCAGAAAAGTATGACCGACAGCTCAGATCAGGCCGATCGTTTCAATCCAGACCAGGGCTAAATTCCAGTCCGTGATCCATGGAGCGTGATGGTGATGATTCTTGAAACGAAGGGATCACGTCAGTTTTTCGCAGTATCGGACTCGCAGCCGTCCCGTGGGGCTCATGTTAATCATGTCATTCTCACCCTGTCAGCATCCCAATTTTCATTATTACCTACATGTAGTTAAAACCTCATAAAGTGGGCTTGAGGTACAGTACAAACCCAAATGCTCCAGCTCCCAAGTAGTTATTCACCAGCCTTCACCTCGCGATCTTGAAAGTCTTCAGTCAACCTTCTCGGCCCCTGACAACCCGCAGTGATCAGCGAACCAGTTCTTCGCAGCGGCAGCGAGCAAACCACCCAACTCTTTTTCTTTTTCTTTCTTTTTTTCTTGGTGTTCTGCAGGGCCACCTCAAGAACCCGCGCGTGGGCTGATGTTAAAACGTAATTTTTAGACCACAAAGAGGCGAAGAGCCTTTTTCCTTCCCTTCCTCCCGCTTCTTGATGATAAGGGGTTAACGAGATGGGGCGATACATCACGGCATGGAAAATTTCCAAGCATCCAGCCTCCCGCTGCGGCCCAATGGTTGTTCACGAAGAATAACTGTGGACTCCTCCAGCGGGTCCAAGAAGTGGGCAACCCAACGAAGCATGATTTGAACAAGAACTTCGGACGTTCGAAGGAGATAGTGCTCTCCACCCATTCCTACCACCGGGACGGCAAGGCGGGCGAAAATAGATCGTATTGTATGCGAGACAAGTCCCATCAGGCTTCAAGAGCGAATTGAAAGCAATTCTTCCACAGCGTGTCCTGAGGGTGAGGGTAACTAACTAATAATATTCCAAAGCGGGAACCTGAGCTCTCGGCAAATTTTGAAAGCCCCAGGGCTCTCTGAGAAATTGATTTTGAAAAAGGGGGGAAACGCTTGACACGCCGCAACCCCAGCAAGCCGTGTTCGCCTTTGGAGAGCTTGTCGAGCAGTTTTGTGGCTGGCTCTGATAACAAGCCCGCGTCTGCCGGCTTTTCCAGCTATGGACCAGCCTATGGTCAGACCACAGACCGACGGCGGCCCACTAAAGCAATTAAACCTCAGTTTAGCGGAGCGTTTCCAAAGACTCGGATCACCCTATTCAGATGCGTTGCTCAACCCCTTTTCCTCTGGGCCGTGGAACAGAGGAGCATGAGGTTTGCTCTTCTCGTTTTGAACAGTTGAAATGTCTATACGCAGCACGTTTTCAGAACTCTTACCATGCCAATTAACTGTGAAAGAGAGTGACGCACATACATTTCCTGATGCCCAAGCTTTCCCGATTGTTGTTATTCGTAGCCAATTCCTTGCGGTGGAGGATAAGTGAGTATGCAATTGAGGACTCAGTTATGGCCCACGGAAAGGATTGACTTACAGCACAACATTACGGACAGTGCTAATCAGCAGCTTCAATTTCGGCTTGGCTCTCTTGGCAACTATTGAGCATTTTGTTACTGGATGGGTTTGATAAAGAAACCACCCAGTCGGTGTCGCTCCTCTGATGTACTGAAAAACGATATATGCAGGCTTTTTCGGGCAAGCAACAATGATGTGACGAGCCCGAACACTTGCGGACGCTCAGGGCTCACCGATGCCGCCAAGATCGAGTATTGACCGCCCAGAGTCCCCGTTGATTCAATATTTCTTACCAACCGCAAGATATAGATATGAAGCATTATCACCAGGTAATAACTTCAACTAATAAGAGAATGCGATGGTCGGAGCTATCTATGGCGTAGTGATATAGAAATTACTCAATCTTACTATAATTTAAAGATTTTAGGATCAAATATCGTTTCAAAGGAATCAATTTCTGCTGGGCTGATGTCCTTCTGAACGAGTAAATATCTCTCGAATTCAAAGAAGATATGTTAATCTCATATCATTGGATAGTCCTTGAGTGCGATATTTCATTGAGAACTGCTAGATAAGAACCCGGGTGCGTGTGATAGGTTGTGTAAGATATCTGGGGACAGGAATCCAGAAACTGTGTATGCACTCCATACGGGGTTCATATCCAGCTATCTGGTGAATAAAACCGGCGTGATCCCCCCCTAGTGAAATGGGGCGCAAGGTCTTCCACTTTTTGTATCAGAGTGTGTGGTCAGTTTCAGCTTATCTTGGAAGAAGACATTTGAGACGAGACGGGTGTGTATGCAATAATAATGTTATTGCTGCCGACAAACCGAATGGATCTTCCTCCCTTTTTCTTTTTTCACTCTTCCTCTGGCCTTTGTCATTTTTCCTTGGTAACCCCCAGGGATTTCATGTTTGAGGATCCAGAACTTGGTCACTGAATGCAGGAGAGTTGAGATACTTGTAAGATGAATATGCTGATAGATCAATTGTTACTGCACAGTAATGTTAGCTCTGGGGATGTGTGGGCAAGTCCTGATGCTTTTGCAGAAGTACATGTAGAACCTGCTTTTGATGAAGTTTGATCGGTCTTCTTCCTGCAGCTGCATGGGCTTTATCCTGCTTGATGCTCAGCGATCATCACCTCCTTGATATGCTTGGCTGGAGCACGGCTGGAAGTTTGAACGCCACACAGGCTTGAAAGAAGAGATCTCTCACCTTGTGAATCAGCATGATCGAAGGAATTTTGTTTTAATATAATCCGGTGTAAGTAAGCTCCGTTACCGCCAAAATACTTATTGCTCGTTCCTTTTGCTTTCATTATATTCACACACAAAACGAACGATTTACTACTGTTTGTGAAAGAGGAAGGGAATGAGTACGAGCAATATGATTATTTGAGCAACCTTATGAGAAACCCTTCGAAGTTTTCGGACCTCTCAGAAATTCCAGCAAGCCACGATGCGCCCAGAACGTCTTTGGCTTGTGGGCGGATTTTTAAGGTTTCGGGGACCAGCATCGTGTCAGAAGAACCCTGCCCTCGAATGGAACTGTTTTGGTTTTGCAATTTTTCCAAGTTGGATGATCTTCCTCTCAGATGGTCGAAAGAAAACAGAAGTGGAAGAGCTTTTCCCTTCCAAAATTCAGGCTATTGAATTGCAAAATCTTATTGGTCCTTGGGCATTGGCATGTGGGGTTCCCCTCTTCTTGCTCAATTGCTCGTGGGAGTCGCCGAATCGGGCTCTCTCGTCCATCATGTAGCATCTGTTCAGCGGTGTCTTGGTGGGGGAGAAATGCAATATATATGCAGGAGGGACATCTTGCGTTTGGCATTCCAGGAGCAAAAATGCATTGTGCACGCAGTCTCAGCTCACGTCTCTTATTGACCAGGATGCTGGTGATAACGGGCCAACCTCGGGGCCGTGATGAGCTGCGTCAGCCAGTAGCAACCGCCATTCGGGGCTGCTAACTTGACGCCAAAGCGCCATGCATGTCATGGAGCGCACTTCTCTCTTGCTCGGTTGCTCAGCCTGTCGTAACTCTTCGTAATTTTCTTGGCTTCATGAGCTCGACAATAATGCTTGGCCGGGACAGAACAGGCTGAGTCCTGGGCCTCTAAAGCTTCTACCACAACGGGGGCGAAGGGTATCCCCTCTTTTGGGGAAGGCGGGTTCCGAAGCGTGAAAGGTTTTGTAAAAGTTTCTAATTCTAGGCTAATAACTTTTCTTCGCCCTGCAAGGGGGGAGCTTGTGGTACTGGAGTGGGGGAGGAAGGGTTGCAAAGTGAACCAGGGGAGGAAATTCCCAATTCCGCCACTCACAGTTGCCCGTTAGACTAGCTTGGGGTCCCATACAGGGAGGCGACAGGTTTCCGCTCTGCAACCTCAAACTTGTGACGACAGCAAGCATGAAGCTTGATAACCCCATGCCCTCAACTGCGCTTCCGCTTCATGTGCCTGCCACTGCCTGGGTCGCAATTGATGCGTAGTTTTTTCCTCCCCGCAATGGGAGAGCGCGGATCATTCCTGGGGCCTCCAAACTGATGGCCGACCTTCATCCTGCCTCTCGTAGCGAGGTGATCATGATGCGAGGTTGGGGTCCCAGCCTCCCAGATGAGGGTCCGGCACGGTTAGTGGGCATAGTCTGAGGCCGGACTGTCAAAGTCACCCTGAGCATACTGGAACCAAGGGGAGAAGAATACGCTAGCTCAGCTAGCGCAGAGATATTCTTGGGACGGGAACCGGGAGAGCACGCCACCCTGTCGCCGTCAACTTTCGAGTTTCTGTCGAGTCCCAAGGGCCCAGGGGCCTCGAGCGGAATCAGAGCAAAGCTAAAGCTACCGCTGTTCTCTCCAAACGCGCTACCAGCAGCGTTGGAACGGCCAACCTTGAACCCCAAGTAGACTAAAAATGTAGCGTCTATACCCGGTCCCATTCTAAGCTCGGCTGCCGTGTTTTGTGCTTGCTTGCTCGCTCCACTGCTCCCTCCGGCCCTTGGGTGGGCTTTCTCCACCAGACACTCGCCTCCCGCCGCTCGGCTCTCGCGCTCTTTGCATCGCCAGACGCTCTTTGCTTCTTCTTCCTCCTTTCTTCCTTTCTCTTCTCTTTCTGGTAAACCCCAGATATTGTCTTGTTTTGCTTCCTTTCTGTCTATGCTTGTGCTGTGGACTTTTCTTTCTTGTGCATATTCCCCGTAACTGCCGTTCTGCTTTTGCCGGTAGTGTACTATACAGAGTACTTCCCGTCGATCTCCGTTTTCCTGGGAGAAAACCTGATTCATTCGTCCCTCGCCTTGAAGGAACTGGCCAGGTTTGCTGTCTGATGGTCTGGTAGTTTGCTACCTTGAATATTCTTGCGAGTTGTTGCGGGCATCCACCGTGTCGGCACTGAGTGTTGTTGCCCCTCCCGGCGAATTCCCCTTTTGGGACATATCTCGCTCCTGCTCGCCGACAACGCAGTCTGGATACTGGCGTGAACTGTCTGTCTGTCTGTCTCTGGACATCAAGCTGGACGAATAATAGTAGCTTATCACCATCCGGAACACATTTGGATAAACCACGCAGGCCGCCAAAGCGAATTGACTTTCATCCTTCGCTGCCCCCCCGAAATCGAATCTATCTATTCCTTCTGTTGGTACTGGTACGTCCCTCGCAATCGTTTATCCGTTACTACATCGCACATTCCGCTTGACATATACTCCAATTGCCATCACGAAAGGATTCCAGTTCGAGTAAACGCTTGATTACTTCTTTTTGTCGAAGAATTAGAACAATCCACAGGGGATGCTAATATTATGCCCACAGGCCTTCAATCGTTGACGATCAAACTCCCTCCCCACATAGAACCAACCAGTGGGACTTCTCCAGTCCATGGACGATGTGTGATTGTATCCGTTCGCAAACACTATAGAGCTCTTGTTATCAAGGCTTCTCGGAGTTTAAAGGATTGAGGTTTCTGGTACATTATCCATGGAGATTCTTGACGACCATGTTGCTCCCCTTAATGTTCTGAAAGGCAAAGCTCATGCACAAATGTATAACGTGCCCCTTCCTCACCGCATGATTTCGAGCAATATGTTTTCTACACTGCCATCACAGATGCATGTAACGCCCCCTCTGACGCCGCATAGCTCACTGGAAGATATTGTCGAGCGGAGCAGTCATGAGGTCTCCATATTCCACAATTACCTTCGCGCGTTCTACCCCTTCCAACCGAATGCAGGCGTTTCTTCGTCGACGGTTACTCTACCCTTGGACCAAGGGGATATAATTCTCGTGCATTCAATTCACACCAACGGCTGGGCTGATGGTACTTTGCTGGAAACGGGTGCTCGGGGCTGGTTGCCGACAAACTATTGCGAGGCCTACGACCAAGTCCCTATGCAACCCTTGCTAAAATCGTTGACTGATTTTTGGGATACTATTCGTGGGGGGTCTGTGTCCACCCTTCATCAGTTTACCAATCAGGATTATATGAGGGGACTCATAGCTGGTGTGCGATTTTTACTGGTTAGTAGTAAACTTATGTCCCTTCACCTCAACTCCAACTGATCGAGATGACTAGGAAAAATCCGAATGCTTGACACGAGATTGCCACTTAGTCCAAAAATTTGATAGCTTGCGGAGAAACAGAAAGGCGCTCCTTTCAGATCTTTCCTCCTTGGTAAAACTAGCAAAAAAATTACAAGATGTTGCCAATGGTGGGCAACTTGATGGGTCGCTGGACACGATCTTTGACCAGATGCTGTTCAAAGCTTTTAAAATCATTACCCGAGGAGTACGGTTCTTGGATGTCTGGAATGAAGAGATTGGCCTGAGTAGAGCCATCGCAGAGCTGGATGTTCCACCCATAAGCCCCGGCCACGATATATACGACGTGCCATTAACTCCACCTGTGGACGCGTCGTTCTCGCCCGGGCCTACTATGGGATCTACTGTTTCCTCAGGTTTATCCTTTAGCATAAATGGGGTCAGCACCGATCTAGGCCAAGAGGACTACTCGAATGGTACCCACGGTTCGATTGAGCGGGCAGGACCGTACAACGCCCATAATGCTCCAGGACCGCAATCCATTCAGCCCAAGAGGATATCTATTTCACACCGTATATCCTACAACGGATCAGCTTCCACTCAAAATCCTAAGCTTGCCTCCACGCTACTTAGCTCTGCCTACGATGAATTCCTTAGTGTGCTTGGTTCATTTATTGGCCTCCATCTTCAATCTCGGTCGTCAACCGAACTTCTTCTCACGACACAAAAAGCAACGCAGTCCTGTCGAACATTGCTCACGATAGTCGGAACTATATGCGAGCGCGATCTCCATCGTTCGGACCTCCTGGAACAATGTAAAAATACGTTATATGATAGGATTACGGAGCTTGTCCATGCAACTCGGGATGTGTTTCGACCAGCAAACGCCACCGACGACGAGGTTATATTTATGCCGGATGAGGGAAAGAGGCTTGTTGATGCGGCGACTGGGTGTGTCAGAGGAGCTGGCGAGTGTGTTGCGCAGGCAAGACATATATTTGAGCAGAGCGGTGATTTTGAGCTAGAAAGTATCGGGCTCGGTATAACTGGATTGGACCCGGACAAGCACGAAAGCTCTACTGACAGTCGGTACATTGATGATTCAGAAGAGCAAGCGAATGCAGATGACCAAATGGAGAATGTGGATGATGGCAATGAGGTCTCTTTGCGGTCTGCCTTGCCACCCATCGTAATACCAAACAAACAGCTTCCTTTCACCCCGGACCTGACTAGTGGTGCTACTCCATCCTCTGAATACACCAGCGCAATGGCCCAAACACCAACCTCAACCCTGGGCGAACCACTGAACTTGGATATTTCTTCGTATGATCATCTTGCAGATGCCTCTGCTTCTTCTGAACAAATCAATACTTTTGCCCCTTACCATGCTACTTCCCCTGAAGATAGCCATCCCTCAGATATGTGCCATGCGGAAACGACAGCGGATTTGACAAGCGCAGCAAGCGAAACGACTTACGTGGACAGTATTCGGGATTCGGAGGTGAGTGCTGTTTCCCAGGCGTCGACTCGAGTCACAACTCCCGATTTCAACAAACCCCTCCCTCCCGCCGTTGCCCACAGCAGCTTTCAGAGTTCTCAGTCAACTCTAATCGAGGAAGGCGATGAAGGGGAAAATTTGTTGGAAAAGACTTACGCCCAGGAGCTCATGTTCAAGGACGGTCAAGTAATCGGAGGTAGCCTTAGGGCCCTCATCGAAAAACTGACTGCTCACCAATCCACCCCCGATGCTCTTTTTGTTTCCACCTTTTACCTCACTTTCCGACACTTTGCAACGCCTACCGATTTTGCTGAAGCGTTGATGGATCGGTATGAATATATTGGAGATAATGCCGAAGCCGCTGGTCCCGTTCGTCTTCGTGTCTATAATATCTTTAAGGGTTGGCTAGAGTCCCATTGGCGCCATGACTGCGATGACGTCGCTCTGCCCTCAATACTGAAGTTTGCTCGAAGCAAACTGATGCTCGCCTTGCCGTCGGCGGGGAATCGGCTGGTGGAGCTTGCAGAAAAGGTATCCACTGTGCATGGCCCAGTGGTTCCGCGGCTTGTGTCTTCCATGGGCAAAACCAATACGGCTGTTGCCCAATACGTTAGCCCCGATGTTCCTCTTCCATCAGCAATCATATCTAAGAGCCAGCTAAACCTATTGAAACAATGGAAAGCTGGGGGTCAGCCTATCACCATACTGGACTTTGATGCTTTGGAACTGGCGCGACAGTTTACGCTCAAGGAGTCAAGGATATTCTGCTCCATCCTGCCAGAAGAACTGCTAGGCACTGAGTGGATGAAAAAATCCGGATCTCTCGCAGTTAATGTCCGAGCCATGTCGACTTTGTCGACAGACCTGGCTAATCTCGTAGCCGATTGTATTTTACAACAAGAGGAGCCCAAAAAGAGAGCCGTTATCATCAAACAATGGGTCAAGATCGCGTCTAAATGCTTGGAATTGAATAACTACGATTCTCTAATGGCGATTATCTGCTCCCTTAATTCCTCTACCATTTCCCGGCTGAGACGCACTTGGGAGCTGGTTTCACACAAGACGAAGATGTTGCTGGAACAATTGAGGGAAATTGTGGATGTTTCTAGAAATTATGCTGTTCTTAGACAACGGTTGCAGGGCCATGTGCCTCCATGCCTGCCGTTTGTCGGAACCTACCTAACCGACCTGACATTCGTGGACCACGGAAATCAAGACACACGAGCACTACCGACTGGCGATGGAAGCAAATTGGTCATTAATTTTGATAAGCATATGAAAACAGCGAAGATCATTAGTGAACTTCAGCGTTTCCAGATACCATACCGACTTGCTGAAGTTCCTGAGCTGCAGACTTGGATACAGGATCAGCTCGTTCGCGTCCGTTCTGCGGGAGATAAAAGCTTTCAGAATTACTATCGACGCTCCCTGGTCTTGGAGCCCAGAGAACAGCCTCTTCAGCGTAGTAGCCCTCGAGAGCCCAACCCAGCCTTGGCTCGTGAAGCTCCCAAAGACAAGTTCGATTTCCTCTCGTGGGCTCACAGTTCCAAGACCAAGGCGGTTACTTCCCAGGGCTAATTTCCTTGTCCTGAAAGGCCTTATTCGCCATAATTGGTAAACAGACCCTCTTACGTGTTACGATTTTACGACCATGATACTCCTTTTATTCTTCTCTTTACATTTTATCCGCATTCGTCTATAGTTTTTGGCTTGATCTTTTTTAATGTGTACACACTTTTCTACTCATTTTCTTCCTTTCAGATATCCCTTGGACGCAATAAATACCACCCCTTTCTTGTTTTTTTCTTTTGATTTTTGATTTTTTTTTAAGGGGGAGGAGTGGCGCCAACCTTTTTCGGTTTTTTCTGTTTATCTTTGTCTAACGGTATAAACTGGGAGAAACGATGTACAACTTCAATTCGGGAAATCATACAGCAGGCAAAACGAGAGAAAAAAATGGCATGCGAATGCCCTTGATTTTACTTTGCTTTTTTGTATATGGAGAGATATTGGTCACGCGACCCTGGGCAAGCAGAGTTGCAAAGCGAATCTTTTATTTATTCACCTTGGTTGGACTTTTTCCTTTTAACTCTCGCATCATCAGTCTCTTTTTTTTTATTGCTCTCAGAGCCGGGGTAAAATGGCCATTCTGAAATTGGAGTTGACACATACCACGTCCATTTGGAGTGGACGACTGGATATTCGCATGTTTCGATTTGATTGCAAGGACGGGCGCCAACAGGCATAAACATGTTAATGTTAGTTGTATGTACGTTAGGCTATTCAATAATTGCTACTGTCAGGCTTAAAATGCTTTTGATTTTGGAAATTTCTTCTGACCACTCTTTCAAACTCCTACTGGGTTTCTTGACTAATCTACTGGAACATTTTGATCTTCTTTGAGACTGAGAGCCGCACTTGGCCCAGACGGGGCATTTGGAATGCTTTTGATGGTATGGGTACTGTACAGATGTAATTATAGATCTTGCTGCGCCGTCTACTAGTCTCAGGCTAACCTTCATGTGTCAGTCAAACGTCCCTGATCAATCAGTGATCACAGGAAAGCATGGATGATGACAAGCGGTCTGGGCCAGGCGCCACAGAAGTCGAATCTCCGCCAGTTTAGACGGAATAAAAAAGCCAACTCATGTATTTGTGGACATGATCAGTGAATGTCCTTCGCCCTCCAATTCCCGTCCACTTGCTCATCGCGGTTGTTATCCCTGTTATTTATCCTTATTTGCGCGATACTGGTTTCAGCTTGGATCTGGGATGAGAAGGACACATTGGGCGAACCTAATATGGCCCCAACAATATAATAACTTGGTCTTTCACCTGGTTTTTTACAACCTGCTTTGGTTTTCCCACGCCATGCCAACGATGAAGACCATTCCGCTACAATTAGCGCTTAATAATGATGTTTCAGAATAGGGGGCCCTGGCATTCATGCATCAAATTCCTCCGTCATCGCCGCACTACCCAATGAAGAGTACGCAGATATGGCTGACGTCGGCTTTACACACAGGGGATAGTTAATGTGTGTGCATCGATTCAGCTCAACGGTTTTGAGAAAAGATGACGTGATGAGGTTTCGGTAAATATAAAAAAAAACCAGAATGCACAGGGTACCATCATCCCTCGCCCAGCTCTGTATCTTTTAACCGTTCGTGCCATAACAGAACAGTGGCAAGGGGCCCCACACAACGGTTGGTGAGGAAGCATGCGCCCTGTTGCGATTTTTTCACTCCCTGCCAGCCGGGCTTAGACGGAAATGCTAGAGGCTCAAAGCAGCAATTGCCAACACCACCTGTAGGCTATCGGGTTGGGGAAGTGGGAATATTACTGGCGGGGCAACATCTGTGTGGAATAATAGATCCTCCACCGTGCCTTCGAAGTGTTTTCCGTGGATCAAACAAAATAGGGGAAGAAAGAAAGATGAAAGCAAATTTAGAGAATTCACGCTATTCGAAAACTTGAGTGCCGGCTCATTAATTTTCGTCCTGGGGAACGTGATGATGTTACTAACTGTATAGACATGACTGTCAACTCTTACCTGCCTCACATGTATTTACATCACGAGAGGAATGGCTGGGACAATGGGGCTCGAACCCATCGTCAATCATTTGCCTCTTATTCGTCTCCTTTACTCCGCTTTATGTATGAGGCCGAAAACTGGTTGAAGTTACGAGGGTTTTGCCAAACAGCTGCGGGCATACAAACGGGACCATCTCAAGATCCCTGCACCACGCTCGATAAACCAGAATGGATATAACTACCGCGCATTCGTTCATATACCTGTCTCTCCACGTTTGCACCCTTCTCTTCCTCGAGAGATAAAGCAGTGTTCGGAACATTATTGCCTCATATATCCACTCCTCCTCTTCGCTATCTCCTGGGACTTTGCTCCAGGTGGCCAAGACCGATGAGATGAGAAAATCAAATGTCACCACGGAGTAATAGCCATACAACTGCGTGCAGCCTCCCAGCTCGTTTGGTAATCACATCGAGCGTACCCTTCGGCTGCTTATTGCTCTTCGTCCTCCTCTCCGTTAACACGCTGGGCACATCTGCATCCTGCAAGCCCTACTCAGGCTTTCTATCCCCCGTCTACCCGTTCCCTATAAATTGGAGAGTGCCCCCAAGCGGAGCGAGCTGCACCCAGATTGGCGAGGAATGTGATAGAATACTCTGTTGTCGAAATCTTAGGTGCGAGTATCTTTTTGTATGGGGCCCCTTGTTATTTGTTTTCAAACCCAAATATCTCAGCATTTAGACGTTAAAAATAAATTAGCATCATGCTGAAAGAACTGCGTGCATATAGTCGCGTGGGTTTCAATGTGTCGAGAAAATCGGGTGAGGAAGGCACAGAGCGGTGTCCCGAGAAAGATGTACGAATATTTCAGCGGGGACGTAAGGGAGTGAATATATGAGCGAATCTGTACATATGGGTAAAAAGGCCGACGACGCCAGAAGCCGAGGGTATACATCGTCAACAATCATGAATCGATCATTCGTGTCTACGAAAGCAAGTTTCAGATTTGAATTGACAGCGTAGCGGAACCTAGGACGTAAACCCGAATCCCCAGCACATGTATTTGGGCTTCCAAGAAGATAAACCAATATCTCCAAAAATAAAATTACAAAATCATATACCATAATTACACCAGGATATTAATGAAATGTCAATGGGCCCAAGAAAATACAAAGCGAAGTCCAAAATATAATGATCTATACATTATGTAGCATCAGGGTTCCACCGTTTAAAGGCTTCCATGAACGGCAAATCCAAGTTAATTGCCGGGGCGTTACCAGAATTATTTCCAAAATGAGATATAAAGTCAAAACCTGAAAGGGTTTCATTGGTAGACCTTTCGTCAGATGAGGAAATAGAACCCAAGCTCACGATTGGAATCATTGACGGGCGCCCATGAGCGCACTGAAAAGGAAAGGCGCACAGCGCAAGTCTAGAGATTAGATTTTCGCATTCAGCCCGACTCAGGCAGTCATTGAACATAATCGAGCTTCTACACGCGCGCGAGTTGAGTAGGTCAATAATAGCCTTGGGGCAGTCACCAATACGCTCCAACCAAGAGTGGCGGGCAGTAGTAGGCTGCACTTCGTCGTTTAGTGAATTTTCAGAATTACCGGCTTCTGGGATGCCAGAGGATAGCGTCTGGGGGGAAAGCTTCTGGTCTTTTCTTCCATGATCTTTTCGATCCCAGATTTCACCCCGAAGAAGGTCAATGGCAAGCTTAGGCTCTAATCTGCAGCGCTCTGCGATAAGCGTTGGAACCTTGTCGATCGTAACCGTGTGGTAATTTCTTTCGCTAGTTGACAATGTATAATAGCAGCCCCAGAATTCAAAGTAGTCAGAATGCGATTTCAGCAATTCACCTTCCTGAGGCGATACCTGGAATGAAATCGGCTTCGGTAAGGACGCTGTATTTACTCGATTTTGACAGAATGACAATGGATCTGATGTCGCAGCTGTAGTGCCGCAAAGCTCGATAAAAAGTTGCTCAATTCGACATCTTTCATCGGCGGCATGTTGGTCCACGAGAACAAGATTTTGCTGGCGATCGGCGTTCCTTTCCTCGCTGGAAGCTGGCAGTTTCAAAAGCAAAAATTTATTGTCCACTTGAGCTATTAGTTGCGCATTCTGAAGCCCTTGTTTGGTCAACCGGCCAGTGAACCTAGACGAAGATGGCATAAACCCAAAATCTCCAGTTCCTGATAGGAAATGTTTGCTCGAGCCGCCAGGATGCAGACCTGGAACCTCAAACGCCGTTGTAACTGGTTGCTCAGATTGCTGGAATATTGGGTTATTCCACTCTTTAAGGAATGTATCAAGCCACAGATTAGGATGTGACACTGAGGTTCCTGAACAATTGTGGCGATCAAGGGTCGCTGGCTTTTGAATCCCATCTCGAGACGAGGTAAACGTCCGGTTTTGGTTCGGAATAGTCTGGCCCGTCCTGCTGTTGATTAATGTTGCCTTTTTCGTGGTAGGATCCATCCAACGTATAACCTCATCTGTCGATCCATCACTGTTTTCATTTTCGGCGCCCTGTAGGCCTGGATTCCCAACCTCATCTGGGTTGGTAGGCTTCGTGAAATGATGGACATCTTGGCTATCTGAGAGTTCACCAGATTGGCCATCAAACGGTGCAGGAGTTGCAGGAGACGAGTATGAGAATCTTCTATCATGCTCTACTTGATTTTTCGTGGAATCATTCGAGATATAAGGGCCTTTTCCGCGTGGCAAGCCAGACCATATTTCTTCAAATCCACTTTCGCGACCGCTTTTAATCCGTGACCAGCTTCCAAAATCCTTGGTCTTAGGGGGCGCAGCGATTAGAGAGTGGACAGCGCGAGGAAGTCTGATACGAGTGTTAAATAGTTCTTCGGTGTTCCCACTACCTTTGTGAATTCCAATAGACGCAAGGGGTGAAATGAACGCTGGGGCAGCGCTCTTGGGGCGCTTTACAACTTGACGCTCTACCGGGCTTGTCGGAGATTGTGGCTGGCGACTCCTTTTGGTACCTGTTCCTGACCGAGGTCGAAAATGGTACTCTTCCAAAAACTGTCGTATCATGGCTAATAGAACATCCAGAACTGATTGGAGAGTGTTGCTACGTTCGGCAAGGTCGTCCGTTTTATCGATAGCCTCACCACACTCTTGTAGGTCTATTCGAATATAAAACATTGGCCATCTGCTAATACTTTTTCTGGACGCTTTCTTATCATTTGTTTTGTCGTCGCCCTGCAAATTAAGTCCTTCTAGTCCGTCCGTAATAACTGGTGGACCATCCATAACTCCAAATCTCGAATGAGAGAATAATCGATTGACCTCGTTATATAAGACGTTCGCATTAGACTGGGAGAATATCGGATTTATTCCAAAGGAGATGAACTGGACTTGTTTTGTTGGAGCAGGTTGAAGGGATATTGCAGACTGAACGTCAATCCCCGACGTGTGAGCAGAGGCGGTAACCCATGATTGGAAATCTCCTGGCATGACATAACCAGCCTGCATCAGAATTGGGCGAATTCGACCCAAGTCGAGCGTCCCAGAAGATTTATCATACTGCGGGCTACTTGCTCGAAGAACAAGTCGCCTTGTCTTCGTTGCATCTGATACCACAAGTTTTACGTGTTTCTGGAAAGCGAGAAGTATAGCTGTAAGCATG
This sequence comes from Blastomyces silverae, assembly GCA_001014755.1. Classification (NCBI taxonomy): domain Eukaryota; kingdom Fungi; phylum Ascomycota; class Eurotiomycetes; order Onygenales; family Ajellomycetaceae; genus Blastomyces; species Blastomyces silverae. The sequence goes on along the minus strand of LDEV01000757.1, from coordinate 32,639 downwards.
CGTTTCAAGTCGTCCCATTCTCTATCTAGATCCTGACTGGTTCTCAGAGATAACGCTCGATGTTTAACACGGACAGGAAAGTTCCCGAAAAGGTCAGTAACCGTAACTCTGGTCCCATGGTCGCGCGAGTCGAGCTCATGTTGCAATGGGGCTGGTGTCAGCCTAGAAATCGATTTTGCATGGTGATATACAACAGTATTTGTCGTTGACGCAGATTCGTGGTGAGAGGTTATTGTAACCAAAGCAAGTGACACGAGAGACGCAAGAAATGCGCCTTTCCGGCCATACACCTCATGTGGACTGTTGAATCTGGACGTATCTACACGCTTTTGTTAGCGCAAGAGTTATATAGAAAGTCTCATTGTGATGAATCACTTACGATGAAGTTTGGCAAGGTTGCCTCCCTCCATGAACTCAGCAGGCAATATTCCTTGCCCGTCGTCTTCCACAACACAGCCACCTCTTTGGAAGTCTACGTTGATCGATACAGTTTGGGCTCTAGCATCTAAGGAATTCTTCAGAAGTTCCAAGACCACTCCATTGAGATTTGATATGGCTATCGAGGACTTCAACTGGGCGACCACCTCCGAGGGTAGAGGTCGGATGGACGGAATTCGCTCGTCCATGGCAAACAGGCGCCAGGTGTAGCCGTAGAACAACCAGGTCCTTAATAGGGTTTTCGCTCACTCTACCCTGATATGTTATGTCCAGGTACATAGGTATCTGGTCGTTTTCCCACCCCGACGAGGGAGAGTTTCCTGCTCTCCTTCCTTAAAGCAGAACCAGAACTGCCGGAGCAGCAGCTAAGGAAGCCGCAAGTTCGCCCGGGTACGTGTTTCCCATGGTATAATACCGAATAAAATGCAGGACCAGAAGGACAAAATGATCCAGGCCAATATGTCGGAAGCTCCAGGTGAAGTTTCAGGCAGTATGCACTGGAGCGATGTTGTACAGTACATACAACCCGCGGCGGGACATCAACGGCCAAGCTCGAGATGTGACGTGAGGAGTAGCTGACTAACTATGGGAAAGTTTGGATGATATAATATCGCCAAGGCTTTATAGCAAAAAGGGAATGGTTGTATTTTATCTTGGCAGAGTCGCCCCATTACGTAACTTACATTACCTCTGTGGCTGTCGATGCGCCTAGACCCAGTAAAATACGCTCTACAGGTATCCTGCGGGCATGCACGAAACGCCAACGAGCGATAAATTACGTTAGTCAGAGCCAACCGATGAGGTAAGACATTAAATGACGACTTCGACGAACAGCAACGAAGTTTGAACCAACCTCACCCGCACCACGACCAACAACACCAGCAGCAGGAGTGGCGTCCATAGTACCAACAATACACGGCTCTTTTCTCGATAATTGGGCGTGGGATTTTCCGGTATAGAAGTCGATAAAAAGAGCGTGGAGGCCGCGTATTATTATCTGCGCCCCAAGCCTTTCGTTTGCCGCAAGCCAGGTAGGTACCAGGCTGGCGAATTCCCAGCTTCGAGGTTATATGGTGCAAGGCTCCCCTCGATATTCAGTTCCTTCTTGATACGTCTTGGGTTGCTTGGGCAGCGGACTGCGAACGTTGAAGCGTGAATATACGCCTCGTACAGATGGCATCCACCGAAGCGTCCCCTCGACCCCATGGTAAGTTTTTATTGCCCGTTCTTACGCTATAACGTTGCTTTTTTGAGTGGCTTTTTATGACCTTCTGCTCATAAATTATTCAAGATCGACATGGTCGTCGCCGCCCCTTCGCAAATTGGATGAAGCGCCTTGCCAGTCTCAAGAACTCCTCTGGTTCCCACCCCAGCTCCTCGAACAAACAAAATGGGACCCTTAGTACCCCAAAGGGCAAGAAGGCGAACAATATCAAAAACAACCCGTACCCGCTGTCAGGGAATGTTAGCAATATGGGAAATGGTCACCTGTCTTTCTCTGAGCCCACCAGTGACCGACCCAGTCATCATCCCCGTTCAGAGCGTTCGTTTTCCGAACCTGGTCTCGAGCAACGGGCTTCAACGGTGGGCACGAAATCCGCTGCTCCTACGCTCTCTACAAATGCGGACACGACTGTGTCAGATACTGCCAATTCTAAGGCTGGCACAACGGCAACTACGGGTTGGGCAGTAGGCTCACAAGGTGGAGGAGAAGGCAGTACATTTTCCTCACCTGCTCCATCCGTACGTTCACTTACCACAACTCTTACAACCGTCCAATCCACTGCCCCATCAAACCAAGTCCACGGAGGAATTTTCGGCCACAACACTTCTTACAGTCACAACCAACAGACCAGCGTCCAGTTTAGCCATCAATTTCATATGTCCCCCGCTACCGCAGTTCCTGTTCATCTCTCTCCCCATCCAACCACTTATAACTCCGCAACGGCAAATAATCTCCTGACTGATAATGCGTCTGTTCTTACGTTGGCATCATCCTCCAAACGCCGCCGTCGCAATTCCCTAGATACCAACGCTTCTGTTCGTGCTTTGGCTCCATCATCGATCTTCAGCGGCAGCCGTGAGAGTTTACCTTTAAGCGTTCTGAGTGGAAATATGGGTAATATTGGAGGCCCTGGAGGAGAGCCATCCAATTCATCAATTACCAACGCGCAGGGAGCGCCGAACCGCCCTGGCCTAGCCAATGCTGAACGAGGCAGTGTATATTATTCCGGACCTACCTCTGGGGAGCGGACTAGCTATCAACCCAGCTGGCCTTATCTGGGCGATACAGGCAGTGTTACAAGCAGCCATAATTCACACCACCAGAGGAATGATAGCGCGGCTGGCAGTGTTGGTGGCAATACAATAGGCAATTCGTCCATGCCCGGTCTGCCAGGGCGAGCAAGCCGACGAAGTTCTGGATGGGGAGAAGTCCCTAGCACCGATGATAGTGAGAATGAAGTCCAGGTGACTGGAACAGATGAGCCTAATGTAAATGTGGTCGGGAATGGCAAAGCGAAGGCCAATTAGTGGGAAGTTTCTGGCCATGCAATTAATGAACCACCTCCCGCGCAGAAGGTCTGCTATATCCTAGACGAACGTGTTTGTTTTGCCTATACTCCTCCGGTCTCCCTCGTTCGTAATTGTGTACCGCTACCTGACTTCCGAATTACACCGCGTTCAGACTATATTTTTCGTTTCGCGCCTTTCTTTTGGTCCTTGCCTTCTTTCTGCTTTTGTTCTCGTCCTTAATTTGTTTTGTACAGTATGTTTACTTCACGTCTTCGCTTACTTACAATTTCTGCTCCTCTCTTCTATTCTGTGCCCTTGATCTTATACCCCAGGTTTCTGTTTGCGTTTCGGTCATCGTCTTATTTGCTTGGCGAACCGTTTCTCTCATTTCCCCTATTTTTTTCCTATCTTTTTTCTTCTCTTTTCCTTAAAACCCGCACTCATCGACAGAACTTTTGTCCCCCTAAGTTCGATTGAACTAGTTCTCAAATTTTGATGTACGTCTTTTATGCGCAACGTCTTTTCTGCTACCCTTTCAGTTTCCTTCTTGTCCCCACCCAAGTAAATGGAAGTTAGATAATGATTACGCTGAGATACGATCTATACAATTATTGGATGAAGCTCTTTTTTGCTGGTTTTTCATTAATGGCCTTCCGCGAACCAGCACGTGTGGCTTGTCCGTTATATTGCAGCGACTGCTGGAAATTCGGTGGTCATGTCCAGATTTTGAACCGTGTGAATAGACCACACTGTTGTGCAGTACCTTAGGCCGCGGTTTTCTTAATGCGACAAGAAAGTCAATTACGATACAATATGAAGCATCCTAACTAAAATAATACATATATATATACTAGACTCAGATTTACTTTATATATAGTATAACTAGGTAACTCTGAGCATGACATTGTTTTGGCCATGATATACTATGGCTATTGAGAAATTCTTTTGAAAAAATAAAAAATAAAATTAAATACAAAGTACAGATTTGACCTGAGTGGTTCGTGGCCTTTTGGCCTGTGCGCAGCCAATCATGAGCCCCATTCAGGTCGGGCCCAACCTTAACCTTAATTGAGTTTAGCTTTACGGTACCATAGTTTGAAGCACGTGTATCTCCGTAGAGCTTAATCTGACCTTTATTAGAGCTCACACAACCCAATTCGCCGGGTTGCCCTAGATTTTTGAAGGGCCATTTCATCGTCTACCTAGGTAGTTTACATCATCTGATACTTTTGGCCCTAGTGTCCATTGCACCTAAAATCATAGCATTCTCCATTTGATGCACCGAAGTGCACTCTGGTTCATCACAACCTCAGGAAGCCTAGGCCTCTCCGAGAAAAGTCCTTTTTATGCGATGCATAGCAGCGCCCGTGGACAACGGCGGTAATCATCAGGTTGTGAAGCGTGTAATTGCTTGTAGGGCGACAAAGGGGCCCGTGATTGATAGACGCCCTCGGGCTACCTAGCGGGCGAACTTTCTTCAGGTCAACTTGGTGGTAATTTAGCTGCCTTTCCACAAACAGGTAGATATCAGCAGGCTGAGCCCAGCAAGAAATGTAAGATCCTTTGCCCTAGCCATGGGATGTCCTTGTGCTCAAGTAACCGCTAACATCTCTATTTTGATTCCTAGGCTGGAAACGTAGCGCTTCGTGACGGATGGATTCTATTAGAAAAGCCCATAGAATGTGGGATGGTAGCCCGGCGGCGTTTGTGGAATGGGGAGGGGGGGGGGCTGCTGTTGATGCCTTTGCATTGTGAAAGTGAGCTACGAGTGAGGCGGTCGTCTTACCTAGACTGAGATCAAAAGCCCTACAATTGAATTGAGACCAGACCAACAACTCACACATGATACATTGCCCCATCACCAACTATCGCAGCCGTGATGTTGACTGGAAACTAGAATTTGATGATGGTATAATATTTTCCGGAAATGCTTTGATATCTTGTTGGATTCAAATATTAAATACATCGTCCTGAATGAGCAATCGCAGCTTTCATAATTCAATGTTAAGATACGTCTTGACACATTTTCTATTTTCTCACATCACAGTATATTAATCATAATATTTATATCATACAACCACGTACATTACATTTTGTGCAATTTTCGTCTTATATGCGATTTTCTACATGGTGTAGTCTTGGGCAGAAGAGGGACAGGATGGGATGTGTGACCGAAGTGCATTTGGCACACAAGGATAGGTAACAGAAAACACCGCGTGCATAAGAAGAAAGGGAACCTTCAGGGCGGGTAATGATATGGGCAACGGAACAACGGGCAGCAGAACAGCAGAACAAAGTCAAGGAGGAAAAGGAGGAACTATTAAAAGACGTATTTCAATAAGCACGCGGTGAAAACAAGAAGGGGCAAAATTAATGAAAGGGAAAACAATCAAAAATCAAAAATCAAAAATCAAAACACGCAAGCAGGCAAACACCCAATCCGAATATGCCAACGGAAATTCAAAACAAGACCATTCCCATTCCCACAGTGGGTTTCAAATAACCCAAGAATATGATCAGTGTCATAGCGAAGGCAAAGTGTAACGAACGATTTGGCGGCCATGGGCAAAACGGAGATTTCCAATCCACCTGTCCGATAAAAAACAAGAAGTGGAACAGAACGAGACAGCCATATACAGGTATAGATGGTTTTAAATAATAGAAGGGGAGAATAATCAATGGTCGTGGTTCTCCAAGACAAAAAAGGAGATGGACATGGAGATTTAACGGAATTGGGTCATAGATTTTCGAGGGCAATTATAAGGAGGGTAGGGAAAGAGAGTACAAGCGCAAACTAGGAGAAGAGGGTATTGGGGATATCATGAAACCTAGTAATAAATGTAGCGCAAAAAGGGACGAATGACAAGTCGGGAAAGAGATAAATAGATAAATAAATAAATATAAGAGCTAGTCGCTCTCAAACCTCCTCGTCTTTGATGTGGGTGCTTAGGCAACTAGGGTGGCGAACCAACGTTGTCATTTTGAAACTTGGGGACGGGTTTTCTTCTCGCGTTATTTGTAGTTTTGGATATTCGGGGTGTCCCTTGAATCATGCGCGGCTCTTTCATGTGGTTCGGGTCCAGCTTTGCGGGAGCTATCGAGAAAAGGTTAGCAAAACAAAGAGTCAAAAAAAAATTAAAAAAAAGTATAGATGTATATTCAGAGATGAATTCGACGATGTATTTCTGCAAGGGGAAATAAAATAAAAGCAGGAAAGAAGGCTAGTATTAACTAACCTCTTGCAACGGCGCTTTTCCAATCATTTGACTGGGTGGGCTGATGCCGGCTGCTGGGCATAGAAGTTGCGCTTGCAGAGCGCCAGAGATGATCTGACGTATCCGACAAGAAATTGGTTGACATGCGACCTGAGAAGATCGATGTTCGGCCGCGGTTGCGTTTTGATAGTATAATCTCATCAAACAGCGTAACTCGGGGATCTCTGGATGAAAGAGATGATTGTTCGCGCTCGCCGATAAACTCGTTAAACCCTGCGAAGAAATGTTAGAATTATAGATTTAGACGACATCAGTTTTGACTCTTGGGAGGGGGCGGTTCCGATAAACAATTGCGGGTGGCTTATGCCCAACATACCTTGCGTTTGTTGCAGTACAGTCATGTATTCCGCGTGCTCGTGCGGCAAGCTTTTGAGAAATGCATCCATGTTGAAAGTGTAACTCATACCGGCCTTTTTCTTGGCCCCGGTTGCAGGTCGGAGAAACTTCTTATATGTGTATAGCAGACTTGCGAAGCACCGGACAAATGCGGCACGGACCTGTTCAGGATTGAACGCAACTGGGCATACGAGGGTAATCTGCGATGCACAACGAGTATGGACAATTGTGCTACACGATGAGCATTTGTACATGCCTTCTTCGGCCTTTTCGTCACATATCGAACAAGGAGTTCTGTCATCCCATGGTTGTAGTTGTAGACAGTGTCCCTCTATCATAGTTGTACCAACAGGGTTACGTAGTGGTTGTTGGGACGAGTTCGGCATGATTGTCGACGCGGCCACAGTGGATTGGGCATATATGGATGGTGCATAAACAGATGTCCCGTTGTCAGTATTGATAGTCGATACAGACAAACTAGAGGTATGGCTGAGGAATGGAGCACTAGGCCGCCTGGGTATACCAGGCTTTCTGTCACCGAACGACGAACTTCTGCGGGAAGCGGCATCGAAATGGCCGGACCTCTTCTCCCGCAACGATGATTGGAGAGCAAATCCTGAATCGTTGCGAGATACGGGCGTGGGAGGCAAAGGGGGGAATTTAGTTGAGGTCGGAGAAGAACTGCCTGAAGCTTTTGGGGAGGGCGGGGTGCCAGCCTTCGATGTTGAGCTTGTTGTTGGGCGGTCATACCCCCTGGAAAAGGCTACATCATTCCGGGCGTTTAAAAAGACATTAAAAATTGGTGGGGCTGGAGGGACGGAGGGATCGTGGCCGAACGCCGTAGAATTTACGCTAACGTATTTAGAGAGTTGAGTGGACGGCGCCTTAGGTGAGAATATCGATTGGTTTTCGCCCGGGAATGAGTCGAATGGATAAGTTTCAATTGCATAGGAAGGGGCTCCAGGGTGAACTCCGTATCTATGATGGAGAGGGGCAGCCATTTGAAGGAGGGATTGTAGCTTGCGACGATGATGGCGAGGTAACGGAGTAGGTCTCGCCGTGCTTTCGATCTCATTTTGGTCGAGGTCTACGAGAACAAAGTCATCGGAAGGAAGTTCCGCCTTTTCGTACCTCCGCTCAATTCCCACAATATAGGGGCAGGGCGCCTCGAGTGCTTGGATAAGTCGAGCAGGTAGGATAGGGATAAAGACGCCTGTCCATTGAAATGGAAATAGTAGATCAACGAGAGCTTTGCTCGCCAAGTGCAACATGGCAGCATGAGATGACAGGAGAATTATACGGGATTCAGCAAGGATGTACTGCAATTTAGTTAGGCAAGGAATTCAGGAAAGTTTGTGTTTAGAACAAGGCTCGACTATAAACTTACTTCGAACAAGATGATTATATTTGAGATTGAAAGCGAGCGGAAGAGTGCATACAAGTCGGTCTATATCTCGGTTAGTAAAAGTCTTGAACCAAGTGGGATTTACCATGCCACATACATTTCGAGAACCAGGCAATTCATTGATCGCTTCCTTTCGGGCAAAAAGACGCAGTTCTCGCACTGCGATCTCAACTTGGGTCTTCGAAGATAACGGGCTAAAGGCTTCGATGCAGAGGTTCACAACATAGCGTTCCAATGGCTGCCATCTACCTACCCTAGGGGAGCTAGCAGGGACCCTTTGCACAGCACCATCAGTCATGGGAACAATAACGGCCCGCAGCCATTCTTTCCAAAAACTGGTCATTGATCCATCTTTTCCTAAAATTCCGTATGCTCTCGGGATCCAAAATCCAGTATCCCCGTCGGTGAGACCGTCGATTTTAGTTGCAGCACCTAGTCGGACCGGGCGGAGGAGATCAGCCATGAGCCCAATTTTCTCCTCCACTGAACTTATCTCATCCTCCAGCTGATCCCTGGAGGCGGAGCCTGAAGGCACTGAAGGCAGCTGAGCAAGTAGCCTGGATAGCTTCGCTCGTTCCATGGCGAGCCGTTCACCCAGGCTGGCAGCCAGCTCCCGCTCCTCGTCCGTCATGTTAACCCGCCTCCACTCCTCACATCGCTTTTCCAATTCCTCAGCAGTTCTATGGTTGAGGGGAATCCAAATCGTCACACAGACACCATGTAGCTTAGATCCATCTCCTGACGTCATTGCGAACCCATGCCAGGTCGAGCGGGGTCTCTGGTCAGAGGACACGATATTGATATCATTTGGGAATGCGAACATTGGAACGTAGTCAGGGAAGGTGCCTCTCTTTTTGGTCTCGTCTGGGACTCCTTTCGGCGGGTATCTGTCGAGAAGGACGGGTTCGAATTTACGTTTCAGCGGGTGCATATTAGGAGATACATCAAGCGGTTGAGGTACTGGGATTACCGAGTTGTAGTTACTCAGTCGTCTGGAAGTGCGAACAGAAGCTGTAGTAATTAGGATTAGTTAGAAGAATCCAACTGAAGATATAAATATTGGGAGGTTCAGAGCAGGTAATAATATAAGTACAGCACTCACACTGACGTGCAAGAGATGGTTGTCTCTTCATGCTGCTCATGTCCCTAAAAGACATATGTCTGCGAACGCTACCAATGCTCGACTTCAGCGGGTTGACCTCTTCTGCCACAATCTTCTGTGTCCTAGGTCGTGGTTTTGGCCGATTATTGGTCACTACAGCACCTGCACTGAGCGACAGGTCGGACAAAAATGAGTCTCTCTCAGCAGCAAACTTTAACAATGCTTTGTCAAAGTCGCCGTCACTGAGTAAAGAGAGTCCATTTGGAGATTGGGAGCCCTTGATAGTCATGCTGCTCCGATTACTTGGTGTTTCAGATGCCATGGATCGATAGGATAACCTCGCCTCATCGGATGGTTTTGGGAGCCATTGGTACGAATTCCGCTTGGAGGACGGCTGGGGAGACCCTGAACGAGGGTTGATTGCTTCCTCTGCATCTGCATCTTCCTGAATTGTATCCGTTACCGGCAGCGATTGGGAATGGTTGGCTTTGTACTCCTCCCCAAGCTTCGAGAATATATCCAAGATCTCCGGCCCATCGACACCAGCAATCCAGAAAAAGTCTGCGAGGGGACTCGGGAGCGATTCAGCAGAAGGTAATGGAGCCATGATGCCGTGTGATTATTAGAAGTCGTTTGGAATAGCCCTCCTCTCTTGTTGTCGTTGGTGTGGTTTTTCTGAACGGAGAGAGACAGCGTTGTTAGAGCACCGCTAAACAACAGATCGACCCCCCGCACCTCGATATCATAGCCTTTCGCAGCGGTCGAACGGATCTCGGGGTTATCTGAGGTCGATGACTGGTGGCAGAGATGCAAAAGAACGGAATCCCAGGCAAGACAAACAGACAAGAGGGAGGAGTTTGGGAGGATGAACGACGTCTCGTTGGGCTCTCCTTGGTGCTTCGGGCGAGGGAGGTGTCGTTGCGTTTGGTTTTCTGCCGCAACTCAGATCAGCCACCATTTAAAAGACAACACCCGCCAACGCTTGGAGGACTGGGTGTCCCGCTAACTAATTCTTACGCCAGACGCCGCTAGCAGGTCTCTTAGCTGCTGGGGTGATGATTCAAACCAAGAGTCGTTGTCGTCGTCTCTCGTCGCTCGTGGTGGAAAAAGAAAGGAAAGCTTTGCAGGTGGAGGGGAAGCAAAAACCCCGTCCTTTTGCTTCCTTTTTCGTCTTGGTTGGTTTCTTTTCCCACGTTTGGCTACTGGAGATAAATTTCTTAGTTTGCGCTTACACTCCCTGTCCTGTGCTTCTTGTTGCAGGTCTTACGAATAATGTCTAGCTAGTAGAAGAAAAAATGGGCATCGTGGTTGCATCTGGAAGATCGAGCTAATGCGGAGTCCGCCATTCCAAGACCTATCCTGTCCTGCAACTGACAGCTGACAGGCTCGATACCTAATAATAATTGCTATAAAATGAGAACCGGGTATCAATTGTTTGGGCAGGCCCCAGGGAGCCCCACGGCTTGCATTTCTCCTTGCTTGGCTCGGCTGGGTCCTGAGCACCGCTACGCGATTATATTTTAGTTTGCCTGGATGGTCGAAAAAGTGGCCGATGGTTAACAAGCAAGAAGGAAAGGGGGAAAAAGTTATCATCAGCCCTTGGGCTCCAGAATCTCCAGAATCTCCCGAGGCCACCAATAATTGCGGACAAAGCAGAAAAATGAGACAGTTGTTTTAACTTGTTTATGCCAGTGGTCCAGGGCGAAAGCTTCCAACCACTGGCGACCAGTCACCGCGAAAATTAGGTTTGACTTGTTCAGGAACCAAAAATAGTGAACCATATCCACCGAGTTTCAGGTCGTTGCAGAAAGCGACTTTAACAGGAAAACCAATGGGGAATAATAACTTGTCCTCTTCAGCCAGATCCAAAGTTGTCTTCCTTGCCGTCGTCCTGCAGCCTGCAGGCAGGTGAAACAACTCTGGGTAACTGTGAACTAGCGCTTGACTATCAAGTTCTGCAAGGGACGGTCGTATTCGACGCTGCCATGCTGATGAAGCGGCGCAAAGGCGAGCGGTCAATGCGGACTACTTGGTCTCAAGGTCGCCTCACTGCGAGCTGCGGCATTGAAGAATCCAGAAATATATATTTGTTCCTACAGCGGGTAATAAATAATGTTGGCTCTGAACATTTTGATATGCGGTTTAACACAGAACTATTTCACATGCGCCAAATCTCGTTGATCAATGGCGCCCATGCTGGGATGCGCAACCGATTCCCACCTTTCCTAAGCCGACCTGTGGAGACAAACCGCTGCTGCTTGGCTCTGCCCGCCCCAAATAAATTCTCAGTCGTGTGCACGGGTGCTATGGGCGGAGTCGAGGATCCCACTCAGTAAGGAACAAATAGGCCCTGATGTCATGCATATGGGCCAAGCGCATCAGAACGATTTTTTCGGCTCCACTGTCTGCCCTCGAGGACGTCAGCCTTCTGGTGCTCACTGCTCAGGAGGCAGGATTATTTTTATCTGCCAGTCCAACAAAGTACATGTACAAAGAAAATGAAGCAGAAAAAATCTTACACGTGGCAATTTCCTCTCTACATCTCCATTTGCTTTTGCGCCGAAAAGATCAGGAAATACAAACTCAAGCTTGTGGGAGTTATATTTAAACGAACAGCGCAATACTAAGAAATTCAGGGGTAACGCCATCGGAGATGATCCCTTGCGCTAAAATCTTGGCCTTGGCACACCATCATGCATAAAATGTGCAGGGCACAATAATAAGGAGGGATATATATCTTCTTTCGTCCGAAGCAAAAACAAATACACGCAGAATAAGGAGGGATATATCGTATACGGCACAGATGTTTCTCACCATTCATGTCCTCACGACAATTATTTCTCAACAGCTCAGAGTGCTGTGCTCATGGCTATTATGATTAGACGGCAGTTGGCAAAGCAGTATTATTAGTTAACTTTTGAGACCCGGCGCATCAACGATAACAGATGAATTTCGACCAAGGCCACAACCCTCAAATTGCTATGGATGATTCGGCTAACATGTCACTAATGTCAGTGCAGAGCCCCTGAGAACCCGGGGAAGGATCCGCCCGCAACTGCCCGCACATGTTGATAACAATCATTCCCAGAGGGCCAGAGATCATCTCTCGGCTCTTTGCGCTCAGCCTTCGGTTCATTTCTCAACACCCAACTACCGCTGAACAAGCGAATGCGGCGACAGAGACGTGGCCAGCCTGTTCATCAAATGTCTGCATGAAGAAAGCTCCGGCTCTCTCCAGATCCATCCCCCCTCAGAAGTATTTCCACGCGTGGCGCACCCGAGGGCCTGAGGATTACCCCAGCACCAGGGAGCCGATGTTTTCAAACAACGACAAAAATAGAACATCTTCTGTCACGACAGCAAGCGGGCTTTATATCAACTCGCTCTCATGGGTGTGAGTTGGTCAACTGGACCAAATACAGTAACACCAAGATTAATTCTCAACCTTGATTGCTTAAGTTCATCATGTAGGTTAATTATTTACTCCGCGCACGGCTCTCGGGGCTAACCGCGGCAAATAAAAAGGGAGTTTTTCAAAAAAAAAAAACGAACCTCGCCCCATATTATTACCCTCCCGCCGCCAAAGATACATCCATTCAGGAATGTATCACAACGTTGACTACGGAGGACAGACTGTAACTGTTAGACACATGAGCTCTGACAAAAAGCCTCCGACCCATCGCCTCTGTTGGCTAACACCCAGCGAGCGGTGATAGCCCACCAATGGGGAATATCAACCCTAACAGATTATGTGCAACTCAAGATCGTGGATGAACATGCCGAAGACATGCATGCGCCTCGCCGGCAGCCATTCTTGATTCGTAATTTATTTATTTATTTTTATTTACTTTCTTTTTTGCTTGAGTCAGATTTCCCTCGTGTCCGTCTCGTGCGCAATCACTCCATAGCTTGAAGCTTACGTTTTCTCAGGCTGAGTAGTTACTGATCTGATTTCTACCCCCTTTTTTGTTCTAGCCAGTCTTCAGGCCACTTCTGCTCTGCTAAATATAGATCTCAGGTTTTCGGCTCTAATAATTTGATCATAAGACATGGCGTCTTAGTGCCCTTGTGCAACGGCGCTTGTCAGACTAGCTACGGAGGCGGGGTGTGTACCTGCATGACTCGGTGCAATCGCATATCCAGAGTTTCGAGTTACATCAGACGGGAGAACTACAGTGCTATTTTCTCACTCAGACGCCCTATGGGGACAAGGAAGGGTAATTGTTGTCAGTTAGTAGAACCGGCCAGTCCCTTCTTCCCTGAGCATGTTGCGAAGCCTTGCTTATGTTTATTCGTCATATGTCGCCGGCCTGTTCCTTATCTGCGATGGAAAACGAGAAGAAAAAAACGATTCATGACCATCATTCTCGGATATCTATCAGTGTAGAAACAATATCCTTCTCCTTCTTACCATTTCACCAAGATATTTCGAGTCAGAAATAGATATTAAGATCCTAAAATATGAGATAATTCGCTTGGCCCGTTCTGGAAGCTCTCCCCTTTTTTATCTTTTCCCTTCTTGCTTCCCTCCCCCCATCCCTGTTCCCCAATATCATCGACTATCTTACTTCCACCAACCTTATACCTAACTTCTATGTCAGGCGCCAGAGTGAGAAAGTGTTATATCCGGCTCCATTAGCTGCTTGCTTGGACACAACAGCCATTTTGACAAGTTGGTTTGTCAGTCTCATATACTCTGTATACATTACTGCATCTATCTCCCACAGCCCCGGGGAAAAAAAAGAAAGCTTATCACGGCCTCTTAACGCAAACCACAAGGGCCATCAAGAAAGCAATCCCAAGAGAAAACAAAATGCCAACTGGAAATTTCACCAACGTGCTTCACAAGGGGGCGATATTAAACCGGCGGTTCTGTAGGGCCAAGGATTCCGGAAATTTGAACATATCAAGGAAGACCCTGGGGCATCATGGGTACATACTTGGAGCAGGAAAAAATGATCCTACCACTATCCTAGGTAGGAATCCCGGTAGATGCACGCTGCGCATTGGATTTTTGCTCATCCAAGTTGGCTGCTGGGTTGGCAAATTATCAACATTTCTTTTGCGACTATGACAGGTTGTCTGAGCGTGAAGATACGGACGGAGGTTTAAATGAATATTCGATTCGGTTCAAAGGGGCTATGTACTGTACTGTACATGTGCCGTAGAGGACTCGGGCAGCTGCCATTTCCCAACACCATGATTCGGTGCCTTCTAGCTTTGATGTGAGACCGACGAGACTTTTAGAATAGCTGAATGGCTGACTTGAACAAAGCTGGGAGATCGAGGAGGGGGGATTTTACTTGGGGTGTCTCTACCAACTGTCGTAGTGACAGGGGGATATTGTTAGTAATTATAGCAGTGGGCTTCCTGATATTGGGTGGCTTAGGTATAGGTTAAGAAAACCTCCTGAATCAGCTTTGAGATAATTAGGCATCTAGCAGAATAGCTTGGGGCATGCAGCTGCTGGATGGACAATCGAAAAACCAACATGCTAAGGCTAACAGGTATTCCCCCGTACAAGAGCTAGGTTGTTGCAGGCCCGTTATTCTTCCATAAAAAGCGGCGTAGGTCTAGCGGGAAAGATAGGTTGATTTGTGTCTAGCTCGCCCGACACGATGGCCAGTCCTTTCGGTATGCCGAAGTTAGGATATTGGGGTATATACTGCACATCTCTCTACGCTGTTTTGTACTGCCCAACGCACTTCATTTACTTGGAACATAACTAGTTAATAGATAACTAGTTAATAGATCAACAAATCTTCAAAAGCAATTGGGTTTATATTCGCAAAGTTGCTACGTGATATTACCGTCTCTTTGTCATAAGATTCCCTGTGGTTAAAAAGCCTCTATCTCCCATGCTGCCCCGCCATTCAATAGACAACTGCCCAAGGATAGTCCGGCCATCTCGACTTATATCCTTCTGTAAGCCTTCGAGGCCCTCCTGCTGTCCCTGCTCTTGTTCCACCAAGAACGCAACCTGGAGAACATCACGAGGGTTTAACGTGGGCGGTCCCGCGCTCGGTGAATCGGGTCGTTCAAAGTCCCAGTTTAGCGACCTTGACTTGAAAGGTGGTTTTGGATTGAGCGTGGTCGACTGAAAACATGAGAAGAATTAGCTGGGTTTTAAATGAGGTCTTGGTGTATGCAATGAAGGAGCATGGAAGAATCCAGGAAAAGAAATGAACGTTTGAGGACATACCCCAAGAGATATCGCTCCATCGCCAACGTTCTCTAGTTGCGCTTCAAGCGCATATCTCAGTAATCGTGTCTTTCCATAGGGACCAAGCGCTCTATTGTCTACTTCGGAAGGTGCCAGTTCTGTCGCCTTTGTCCGTACACTTAGACATGGCTGTGCAATGAATTGGTAGAGCTTCCGGAACGTGCGTACTCGTCCACTTGCCGCCTGAGTTGCGCCACCACCACCTCCACCAGGGGCCGTTTCTTGATCTCGTTGAGCCAAAGTTGTCTCTGTATAACTAACGCTAACAGCAAGGACATGATTTCCTTCTTCCTTTAGATCAAATCGAACTATCTTTTGCAACGATTGAGCTTTCGCTAATCCACTGGGCTGAGAATCTTCCCCTGTGGGAGCCAGTTCCAAGGAAACGACCTGAGATGGTGTCTGCATTTCCGCTATTATCCGAACGGAGCTGACAACCCGGTTTTCGGTATCGGGAGGGAGTTCATTGTTTGCACATAGTGAGCAGGCAAATGTTTCGCCCACGTACGCAGATCCAAATGCTGGGGGGAGGGTAACCTGCGAAACAATATGTCAGGCACTGGATGTTGGAGCAGCCTGGAGCTAACATGTTTACATTTGGGCAGAGAATGAATTGACTGTCGGAGCTGTCAGAAGGGTAGCTGAGTGACGCTTTAAGAGGGACCTTTTCGTTTTCACTCGGGAGCGGATATTGGTATGATAGGGAGGGTCGGGAGAGTCTGTTTCCGTTCGGACCGCGAACGGCGATAATAACGGTATAAGCACAAGAAGGAAAGAGAACTGGGGTTGTTGTTGAGAATGGGACCGGAAGGAAAGCTCACCGTAAAACTGGTTTTTATGATATCAGCCAGTAATTGCGCAAACTCGACAAGCATGTACCACCACCAGTGTTCATACCTTTCAGTGAAACTGAATGGGGCTCCTTGGCCACTTCAGCCCCAGAGAGAGCGCGAGGACGAGCCATGCGGAGGATTTCACGCAATCATCACAGGGAATTTGCTATGTAATTTTGGAACGAGATTCGTATTTCGCGCAGATTAGCTTAGTATACAACTATAACAAATAACAACAAGTATGTATGCCACACAAAACAAACAATCGTTACAGTATGTTGTCAGATTAGACGCTGCGGCGCTTCCCATGACCGCACGCGCCGGAAGGAGAAATAATGTTCCGCGAGAGCTTAGGGTCTTGGCAATTTAGCGCCTTCTCTAGATCTTATCTTATCTATCTCATCTAGCCACATGACCTCGCGTCTCGGAGGCGTTCTACATTACACAGGAAGCTTCCATCCTCAGGGGCTTTTCTACCTTCGACAGCTTGCTTCCTGCACATAAAGTTAACCAGCTCCGATAGCGTCTTCATCCCCCGTGGGATTGCAATTTTGTGGAAAGACCTTCAATCCTTTTCCTTTTTGCCAAAATTTTGGCCTGAGCACCGAGACCACGAACAATGGCGAGTGAGCGACGGAATCTACCTTTACCAAGTACAGCCCACAGGTCTGGAAGAAAGCGTGCTTTTGAAGAGACCCAACGCAACGATTATGCTGTTACTAGTACTACGTCCCGTTCAGCAAAACGGAAGCAAGTTCAACGAGAAATTGCAAGTGGCGTTGCTCCATATATCGATTTAACGGGGCAAGTCAGCTCCCCTGAAATTCAAACTACTCCGCGAAAACGGAAGAAGATAGCGGAGGGTTCCCCGTCAGTTGGGAAGGAGGAACGCAGACGACGTGTATTCCGGAAGCATCCACCTCAAACTTATTTGGAGAAGTTGGGGAGAGCAAGGACGCAGAGGTAAGGGCGCTCAGGATAATGTGTATAGAGCTATATATCCAATGTTTTGCTACTGCTAACGTGTTTTATCTTCAAAGGCTTTTTGTCGTTGATCGCAAGAGGGAAGGCACGGAAGAGGTGCCCACGGAAAAGGTGCAGATTGTGGGGACGACTGGGAATTTATATGAGGTCGTGATCGGGCTTGAGCCTTGGTGTACCTGTCCTGATTCGCAGAAAGGAAATCAATGCAAGCATATCATTTACGTAAGGTCCAATCCCGAAGTTCTTCCAAATCGGAAGCGAAGACATATCTCTAAATAATATGACAGGTCCTACACAATGTGCTTAAGGTATCTGGATATCTCGAGTACCAATTGGCATTCCTATCATCGGTAAGCACTTTTACCATCATCTGCTGCGAAGGGTTCACGATGAAAATTATTGTGAATATTTAACTTTGAATACTAATAATGATAACCAGGAACTTCGTGAGATTTTCGCGAAAGCTCCGATAAACCCTCAAGACAACGCGTCAACGGAAAATGAGTCCGGGAAACGAAAGCCCATCGAAGGCGACTGCCCAATTTGCTTTATGGAATTTGATCCCAAGACAGAGGAAATCGTCTGGTGTAAAGCCGCTTGCGGAAACAATATCCACAAAGCATGTTTCGGGCGGTGGGCGGCGACCCAGCAGAGTAACGGAGTCCGTTGCGTCATTTGGTAAGCCCTATTTCTCCATTGAAGGCCATATAGGTCGAAATGGCGGGGACTGACACGTTTGCTATTTACTCTGTAGTCGTTCCGCGTGGGAAGCCGATGTCGGTGCTCCCTTGCAAGACCTTTTGGCCAAAGGCAGAGTTAACGACGAAGGATATGTAAATGTTGCTGACCAGTTTGGATTGTCGGGTGAACGAGGTATGGATTCTATCGTACTTTTCAATGTTATCAGTTTTTCACGCGTATTGCCCTGCATATCGCTTGCTCCACAAGTTAGTCTTTCTTCGGGCCTAGTAGTTCTAACCAGTTTGTTTCCTATGTTAGACCATTCGACATATCACCAGCCATGGTCGCGACGGTATTCTCGGGGCTCCTATTATTACTGAACACGACAAAGCCCTGCAGAATAAATTCTGCCAACACCTAGGGATTATAACAACTCGCCCGTCGGTAAGAAATGCCGTCGAACAAATACCGCAAATACGTTGTCTCTGGGTATAATCCCGGGAGTATATTGAACTCTTTTCAATTTACTCCGCCTTTGGCTGGCGCTTGCGCGCATCAACGTACAATGCCCGTGCCAAAGAACGCATATGCCCGACGATGTACTATACATGATATTTCCTATCGTACAGGGTATTATCTTACATCCCCACTACATTGATAGTAGTCTTTGTTCAAAACCAAATCCTTCCTTAGAACCGGGTGGAGGAATGAAAGTTTGGTGCGGTTTAGCGCGTTGTTGTTAAGGGACTCACCAACCAACGCTTCACCATGGTGATCCGAGAACGTCCCGGGCTCATTTTCAGATGGGAGTCTCCCCTAAATATTTGCCCCCTTTTAGCATAAGGAAATGTAAGGTAGTGGGAAGGCGAGCTCTCCGGAGTGCGCAGGGGAATGCTCCGAAATATAACAGATAGATGGACAGCCAGATGGACGACTACTTAACAGACATATACATAGCATTGCAGACATTTGCTCACCGATATATGTAATGTACCTTAAATAAAAAGCAACATTTCAAATACAATCTTAGGCTTCCACAGGGCCGCACCTTTGAATTATCTACCATTTGGAAGTCTGTACTCATGCAATAAATATATATAGATATATAGATAATGTCGAGTATGGAGTAAGGAGCAGATCACGCTCAAACTCAGAAATCACTCAGTGTGGTCGAACGAAAAGCTCCGGTTTCAATCTACCCAATGAATCCTTCCCATGTAAATTCATCTACTGTCCTTTCCTCTCATTTTCCAAACGTCGATGATAAATATATATATACACGTATATATGTAAACCAGCCCTCAAATCGCCAGAACACCAGAAACTCCGCCCCAAACACTGAAAAATAAAATAATAATAACGAGCAGGACACGAAAAGTGGGACAAGAGAAAAACGGGGCAGAGAAAAAAGAAAAGAGAAAAAAGAAAAGAGAAAAAAGAGAAGTGCGCCTAGTTCCTTCCCTTATCCTCAAATATACCCAGCCAGCCTTTTCAAACCCAGAACAAACCCCCCTTCCTTCCCTTCCCCAGGACTTCCTCACCCTCTCACACCTCCCACCCTCTCCGCCGCCTCCCCCCCTTCACGACAGCCACACTCACCCCTTCCTCACCCGTCATCCAGCTCGGCATTCGCGTGGGATCAACCACGCCCAGCTCCGCCAATTGTCGGAGTCCAGCGATGACATTTGAGCCGGAGAAGGTTAGACTGAGTGTTGATGGTCTAGTTTGGTAGTTCTCATCATCATTGTCAACGTCGTCGTCATCGTCGTCGTTATCGTCGTGGTCATCTTCACTTCCGTGTCTGCCATCACGAGGGATAGGAGGGTCTTGGAGATGGATTTCTAGACGGTCGAGGGCGGGGACGGGCCGATGTGGTGGTGGTGGTGGTGGTGATAGCGCGTTATCATTCTTCGGTTGTTGGGTGAATAAACTCGCGGAGGAGGTGGAGACTGCTGGATGAATCCTTTGGCCACCAGCAGTTCCAAACCGAGAACTCACTACTAATTTTCTTTTCTTGGCTTGCTGCATGGTTTCCACGTCCGTTATTGCTCCTCCTGATTGCTGGAATGGCATCTTTTTCTTTCCCATGGTAGTAGTATGGATATTGGCCGCCGATTTGCCGTGCTGCTGTGGCAATGGTGTATTTTCCTTCCCGCCTTCAGCGTATCCGGATATATGTTTAGTATGAGTATTGTAGTTTTCCGGCGCAACAGATTGCGGGAGGCGTGGATCAAGGGGACAGCCCTCAACCACCGCGTCGGCAAACACCGTGAATGCGCCATTGGCGGAATTTGTTCTACCGGGTCCACGCAAGGCAAGGAGAGTATGGAGGCTCTTAGCGGTTAGGGAGGTGGGTTTGAGGGTATATCGTTCTTGGGGTCGGGAGAGGGCTTTCGGTATTGCAGAGTTGACTAGTCTGCGCAGGGTGCGCGCGTCTGTTGTAAGTGCATTGGTTGAAATCGCAGCAGTGGCTTTCGCGCCTGGAGGAGATGGAGAAGAAAGTTGGGATGAATATATATATGGAGTACTATCGGGGAAGGCAAGGTATATTATTCTCGATGAGTCGGTGAAGATGTACGGGGATTGCCGCGGCTGCTGGTAGGGAGAGTCGACGACGAAAATGCGAACAAATGTCAACGGAAGCGTTTTTGAGCGGTATGTATGGTAATGAGCCTTCACTAGTGCAGATATCTCGTGCTGTATGGATCTAAGAAAAGTCGAAGCGTGGAATCGAGGAAGAGTGGTGGAGATATCTCCTCCTGACTGGGGCTGGGTGGAATCAGCCTTTAGGGGTACCAATTGCAGAGCCGTCCATCGTTGTCCGACCGGATGGTCTTCAATATAACGCATGTCCACCATTGCAAGTTGGCGTAGCGATATCCCATGTCTCCAGTCTCCCTCGAGGATACGATCAATCACCTCCCTCTTGCCGCCCTTTCGGTCCCGTAGCTCCTCATATATGCCCCTCAACTCCTCCACAGATGCGGCAGGTGGGTAGGCATTTAAGCCCTCCTCATCCTCCTCGAAATTGGCCACGCTGCGGGGGCCAAGGTACGGCGGAAAGGCCTTGACATGCTTGTCATCTAGCCATTGGAATACCAGATCAAGAAGGGAGGATCGGGATAGCTTTCCGAAGGCTTTTACGAGCGAAAAGGTGGTTGAGGGGATGCGGAGAGAGTCTGGGAGACTTGCAGCAGTTGGGGCGCGGACGGCTACACGACGAGCCATTTGACGTAGCCCCTAGCTATATAGCCATTGGAGCTCAAGAACCGGGTGTGTTGAGAGGTCGATAATCGTTCAGAGATGGTGTGGGGTGGTTAAATATTTGTTGTCGCAATTGCATACATACATATTTACAATTCAACGCGCTTGCGGACCTTGGTTTGTTTTTGTTTCGGCCAAACAATCAGATAAGGTCACGTGGCGATAACTAGGGATCTTGTGCAGCCTTCCACTTCCAGCAGCAACTTGCTCTAATGGATGTCAAACGACATCTCGATCTGGAGCAATATAAGCGTCCATTAATCCCGACCTCTACAGGGGCTCCGGGCAGCTTACTTGCTGCCTCTTCTTATCTTAGGGTTTTTAATCTCAAACGACATAGTAGGGACCGGAAGCCAGTTCTCTTAAGGATTGGCAACTATGGCTCTAAGATCTCATCCTTCGTCCAGGATCAGTTAGTATTGGCAGTTGCCCGCCTGCTCGCCTGGGTAACTCGATTATTAACAATGTCTACTCTTCCTGGCGTCATGGCCATCTGCTGTCAACTCCATGCCCGACGAGCTGAAGATTCCCCTCGCGATTAACGGCCTACCTCCCCCTCCACGGATGAATAATGATGTACACGAGGTTGCCATCCTTGGCGGTAGAGGAATCTGAGGGGTCAGAGAGGATTTGATCAGCCAACAGGAAGGAACAGCGTTGCTGGTCTCTGGTTGGCCAATGGTGAGCTAGATACGAGGCACCTCCATGCTATGTACGAGGAACCAGAGGGATGCTGACAAAAGCCTTTATGTGAAAGAAGCAAACCGTGGAAAGCCTCGGCTGGAACTAGACTGGGGTTGGCGAGCACTCCGGGAAGCGCACAGCAAAATTGGCGGAGGCGGCGGTTGGATGGCCCATGCCATGGCGCAAGGGTCGCCTTCCAAGCAATAATTATCAGTTACTGAAATGCAACAGCAACGATGCCCAGGTGCTGGTCATCAATGTATTCGTCTTCCATGCTGGTTCTCCCCGCCTTGGCGCACAAAGTAGCACCTGAAGCCCAGTCAATTGACCTCATGAGCCAGATTATTTACATCGAAGAAACCCTTATCCCCGATGTTTGCCGCAGAAAGTTTGAGTAAGGATTTGAGTTTCAAACCCTCCCGCATCCGGCGACGACCAGGCGCAGAAAATTCTTAGAATCCGATTTTGGCCGGAAAGTTTTTACCAGTGGCAAAACCTCGCATATTCCAACTTGGATGAATAACAATGAAGAAGTAATTGTTTCGACGAAGCAGGAAAACATCCATGGACAGCCAGGCATTTGGCGTTCGAGGAATCTTTAAATATTTTAATCGCAATAAAATAAATAAAATAACCAACCTGGTGAACGGGAAATAGCCAGATTCTGTGACAATCAATCAATCTGCGTGTAGTTGTTTTTGTGTTGGATGAAAGAAATTCTGTCCCCAGAGAGGTGCTTTGCCTTCAATAGATGCAGACAATAGAGATTTGAACCCATCTCACCACTCTCTGATAAAGGTTTCAGATCTCAGTTCTTACATATAGAGTTAAAATGAGTCTATGAGTGACTGTCACTCATCAAGATACAGAGACTGTTAAAACTGTAAGATTCAGCTGAGCCTCAGCTTCTGTCTGTAGAAGATATAGTGATCCCTACTGAATCTTTATCTTCTGAGAGTGTTTCTTTCAAGTTAGGCTGAAATAACACTTATTTACTTCTAGATCTTTATATCTTTCAACTGTGTATATAACTCTCTCTGTCATAATCTGATTTCTCAGAAACTCTCTGAAGTAGATCACTGCAGAGTCTGAGACTCAGTATCTATTCACTGCTTGAAAGACATGTGAGAGATAGACTTTTCAGAGAACTCAGATCACAGTATGAAGAATTGTAAGTTATCTTCTATTTTTATAACTTGAATATTCTGAGCTAATAGCTATCAGAGCAATTAATTCTTCTAAGTTATTGAGAACAGAGATGTTTCTATCTTCTAGAGCTCTTCAGATCAGCATCACTTCTTCTCAGATTATCACTGCTGTGATACACTCAATTTATATATACTTCTTTGAGAAGTTGTAATCATGTATTGAGCAGAGCTGTTTACTCAGCTTCAGTCAGTGCAGCTGATTGTCAGTTAGAATATAATTATGAAGTAGATATCATAGAAGATCTTCTACTCTAGACATATTTATCTAACTTCTTATCACTCTTCAGAGATGTTTGAGTATAAGTGTCAGATCTGTCTGTTTCTTATAGACTGTTACAGAGTCTATCACTGTATAAATGAAGCTGACACTCTTCAGTCTCTTCTGCAGCAGAAGCTTGTAGACTCTTATAAAGCTGAGTCTATTCAGTGAGACATCTCTACAGAAGATTTTCTGATTTGAGTGTGCTGATCTCTCTCATTCATCTATATCTAAGAAGAGAGAGTATTTTCATTTCAGTGATAGTAAGTAGATGAAGATGTAGATAGTGATTCTGATCTGATCTGTTTCTCTCTCTCTTATCTCTACTGAAATTCTGAGCTTCTTCTTAGAGATATCTCAGATATTATCAATTCAAGTGACTCTGTGATCTCAGATGACTGCTCATATATTTGACTCTTATCTTCTAGTTTCACTCTCAGCTGATATACTCAGCAGTGAGTGATATCAGAAGTATAAGTTTAGAGTCTTCAATATCATTCTTAACTGATGAAGAGTCAGAGCTTGATTAAAATCTTTGTCTGTAAGTCTTTTTCACTGAGTTCAGAATTCTTTTATCTTCAGCAGCAGATCTGTCAGTATATTAAATCTCTGAGTTCAAGAGATCAGAATTGATTCTCTCAGAACTCTATTATTAATCAATGAGATAAGACAGTCTCTTATAAAAAGAGTCTAAGATAGATTTGAATTGTTAATAGCTTGACTGATTATCACTAACACTGAGACATCAGTAATAGTATCAATATCAAAGTCTCTGATATTTTCTTTCTTCAGTGAGAGACATGTCTTCAGATTCTGAATACTCATTCTCAGATTGTCATCTCATATCATTCTATAGTACTTCTTCTTCAGAGTTTTGTGTGTGTTATTAAATACTTTCAGAAATCTCAGAGCATATCTAATAATAGATATCATCAGAGAGTTTGCAATGAGCACTCTTTCTTACAGAGATAAGTGTAAATGTCTTCATTTGTTACTGATGTTCTTGAATTTCTGAGTCTTTTCTTCTCAGAATAGATGTACTGCTCTGATTAAATTCAGTGTCACAGAGATCTCTAGATGTTCATAGAAGTTGTTATCTATCACTAACTCTACTCTCTGAATATGAATATTTATATCTCTTATAAGAAGAAGATGAGTCTTGTTTCAATTCACTTTTATCTCACTGACTCTGAAGTAGAGCTTAAGATTCTTCACTGCAGCATCTGCTTCTCTCTGAGTTTTCAGAAATATCACAGTGTTATCAGTAAACTGAGTACACTTAATAAGCTAATCACTCACTTCTAGACTGCTTATTCTATCATCAGCTTGAATAGTGCATGTCAGACTCTCAATTACTATTATAAAGAGAGAGTAACTGAGAGAGTCACTCTGTCAGACTCTGCTTTGTATGAGAATGAGAGAGCTCTTGTGCTTATTTATATATAGATGAACTACAGCATTCTTATACAGAGTCTTAATTCATTCAATAAAAGTTCAAGAGACTCTCAGATGTTTGAGCACTGCTTATATATAGATATAGCTAACTCTGTTATATGTCTTTTTCTGATTAATAAATAGTATCTTAAAGAGTTCACTCTTCTGTCTGATCTGTGTAATTGTAAACTGTATCATTCTAATATTATCATCAATAATTCTATCTTCTAGAAAGACAGATTATTGTATCTCTATAACTTTACTGAGAGCTTTAACTAGATACTGTATCAGAATCTCTGTATAGATTCTGTAGTCTACACTTATAATGATCAATGATCTATAGTGTATCAGATTGCAGTGTTCATTTTCATCTTTGTCTTTGAATATTATCACAAAAATCTCAGAGATTCATTGCTCTGAGAGAGTTTTCTTATCTTGAATGTGATTGAACATCTTTGTTAGTAACTCAGTCATGTTATTTATCTCATCACTGTCTCTTACACTAACTAGTTTATAGAACTCACTAGACAGACTATTAAGTCTGAGTGACTTTCTCACTGCTGCTTTTCTTATGAAGTCTCTGACTTCTTTGACAGTTATAGACTGTGTCAGATCATTCATCAGTGCTTGAGAGATTCTATTTTTAATGCATATAAGCAAGCACTGAGTGATCATCTTGTCAGATGACTTCTGAGTGTACAGTTTCTTATAGAAGTCAGTTATTATCTGATTCAGTCTCTCTGATATGACATGTAACAGACTGTCAGCATCTCTTAATTTAACAATCTCATTTCAAGTGTCATTTCTGACTCTAGAATAGAATCACTTGATGATCTTCTCTCTCAGAAGAGTGTGCTTTGTCAGAGTATAATAGACATAGCTCTGATGATTTCACTTCTCAAGACACTGTTTCTGTATGTTCAGTTGAGAGAGCTGCTTCTTCAGATCTGTATCTATTATTTCAGAGAATCTTCTGTATCATAATCTTATCTGTCTGTATTCTATGTTTCTCATTAGTTAGCTCTGAGATTTCTTTGTCTATTATGCTTTCTCTCAGAGCACTCTCTGCAGTATGTTTTTTAGAACAAGTTATTCACTCAACAGATCAACATCTACAATCATCTTGACTAACTGCTGATATATTTCTACAACTTTGAAGAATTTGAGCATGATTGAGTTCAGTCTTCATTGCTCAGATTCTCTTATTATATCATCTCATTATTTGAGTGACAGAGTGACTGCTCTGTGATTTATATTCAGACTGCTAAACTTGATATCTCACTGTGTGAGTCATAATCAGTTTTGTCTTATATATATTTGATCAATTCTGAAGATGTCAGATTCATCTCTGTAGAAGAAGAAGATAATAGTCTGTGAGTTCTCATATCATCACTCATTCATTATTGTGTAACCTTCTTCTAGTCTTTCAATAATTCTCTTCATATTCAATAATCTCTCTGAGATGATGTGCTGCAGTTGCTGGCTGTCAATAGACTGTGTGATCTTATTTCAGTCTCTCTCTACAATGTCACATAAGATTGTTAACAGACTTATTACTAAGACTTGTGCAGTAATTTCTAATCAGACTGTTCTAGTCTGCAGATTTGCAGAGATATAGATGTTAATCACTATAATGAGTCTCTCTTAGCATTGAACAGTGCAAATTAACAATCTATTCTGCTCATCACTTCTGAGAATATAACTGTCACTGTCATTCTCTGAATTTTGAGCTCACTCAGTGATTCAGATGTTAATTATTATCACTACATCATCTCTCTCATCATTCTTCTTATTTATGAAAATAGTAATTAGAGAATAAAGCTTCTGATAGTCTATTACTATTTTCTCATTCAGAAATGTTTTCTAAGTAAGAATGATGTCTATATCTAAGAACTGAATCATATTATACATGTCACAGAAGCAGACAGTGTCTAGCACTGACTATATATTGATAGAAACAATTTTGTAAATAAACATTAACAGAAGTCAGATTCAGAGATCTCTTAGAGCAGAGTAGAGATCTGCTCTCTCTCACTCAGTTATACTGTCTGTAACTATAAGCAGTTCAGCAGATTATGATCTGCTGATTTCTGATCACATATACTGCACACTGAGAGAGAGAGATTTACTACTCTGAACTTCACTTAAAAGAAGATTGTGAATTCTGTATCTGAAGAACTCAGAGAAAGTTTCATTCTCACTATCTCTGAGATTTTATCAAAGATTATCACAATTCTTTCATCTTGCATCTCTTGATATTCATTCATTCTCATTCAGAAATATAACTTGTGTTCTTTCACTTTCTTTATCTGAGACAGAGTCAGAGTGATTATGTAGTTTAATATGTTGTTTACATGATCTGTAATTA
Source organism: Blastomyces silverae (assembly GCA_001014755.1). NCBI lineage: Eukaryota > Fungi > Ascomycota > Eurotiomycetes > Onygenales > Ajellomycetaceae > Blastomyces > Blastomyces silverae. Next base: position 5,631 of record LDEV01000757.1, on the reverse strand, counting down.
GAACATGAACTCTGCTGACTCTAAATCTAGAGAGAGAGACTTTGTAAACTCTGAGAGTATATATCAATTTTATGATCTTGACAGCCAGTTTCTGACTTATGAAGTACACAAGTCAACCTTTTAAATTGTGAGAGAAGATGTGAGTGACAGAGTGTGTCTTCAGCTTTGCAGAGATGATATTAATGACTTTAGTTATGATTATCTTTCTTTCACTTCAGAGCTCTCTTGAGAGTCTGAGATAGTTTCAGATATCATCTATATACTGAGACTCTGTCTGCATTGATATTCTGTGTTGAGCCTGTTTAATTCAGTTAATATGAGAGAGTTTATCTGTCTTCTCAGCTTGCATTGAGATGACTGAAGCAGAGAGAGCTGATATTATAGTAGATGTCTCTACTGCAGTCATTCTGACATTGTCATCTTCTGATATCTTCTCAACTATTCTCAGACTCTTTACTCATGCTTTCTGTTTATTTTTGAGATGAGATGAAGACTGAGTAGAAAGAATACTGTCTGCTTGACCTCTCTTCTTATTTTGTTGAGATGTTATAGAGATGTATGTTCTCATGAGTTCAGATACTGACATCTTTGATTTTTTAAGTGTCTTTGACTCTGAGCAGTTCTGAGTTCAGTGCTTCTCACTGCAGTTTAGATAAGACTTTGAAGAGAGATCTCTCTGAAGTCTTGCTTCTTCTGCAGTGATTTACACTGTATTTTTTCATTTCAGACTCTTCATTTTCTTGATCTCTTTTCAAGCTATCTTTCTTACTATTTTCAAGACCTGATCTTTGACATCTTCTGCTCAGTTCAAATCTATATTAGAATCTGTCTTGAAGAAGCTGGCTTCTCTGAGAGTCACTGTGAATATATCAGATACAGATAATATATTATTATATAGTTCACACTTCATCAGCTGATTATTCAGAGTTGATCTATCAGAGATCTCTGATGAGAGAATTCTGCTATCATAAGAATCTGTTATAATTATCTCAGCAGATATTATAGATGTGACTTGAGCAGAGTGAGTGTTCAGACAGAATCTTGTAGTAATAATATTGTACTGAATTTCATAGAGAGATTTGAAGATTTTCTTAACAGTTTTATCTCTGTTAATAGTGTCTGTCAAGCTCAATGAATTTCTTAAGTGAGTCTCTGTCATTGACTGTCACAGTGAAAAATTTTCATGATCTGCAGCATCATTGATCTCTATTTTCAAAGAGACACATTATCAATAGAGGCTCTGCAGAGAGTGAGACTGAGCTGTAATAATAAGAGAGAGTCTTTTGAACAGACAGCAGCTATCTAGATATATCAGAGCATTCTCAGGCTTTCTCACTTTAGAGAGCACTGACACAGCTTTTTATTTCTCTGTTTATTGAACTTATAATCCTCTTAATGAATGATATAGAGCTGTTCAGATACTTATCTCTCAGAGTCATCTTGTAAAGGCACTTGTGTATAGGCCTGGAATGTGTCTCTCATGATGCTGGGGATGTGTCTGAAGGGTGAGAACAGTGACAGTATCCCCCAGAGTCAACAGCAAAGCCCTTAGGAGATCATAGAGGTGTTTAAGCATTCTAGGACGCTCAAACGGCTGCCGCCGTCTGCCCTCCCGGGGTGACAATCAATCAATCAATCGCATTCCCTTCCCTCGTGCCTGCAACCGCAACTCCGAGCGCCAAACAGGAGTGGAGCCAGCCATATTGCCGTTTAGTCAGCGACCGAGGGGTTTTCCGGTTAGTAATCAACCCTGTGTTCCGGCATAGGCGCAAGGAAGGAAGGAAACATCCCACACACAGTGACTCCGGCCAAAGATAGCGCTGAGTCTGGCTTCATCCCCCCCCCATGCAGAACTTTGGCGGCGTCTGAACCCGCGGTACACCTCCCGACTGACTGTCACACAAAAACCCACACCTACCAAAACCACTTGCCCGCCCACTCAACTATCTCACCTCTCGTACTTATTACTCTCGCCAAATAACCATCGTCCCAACATCCAAACCCCCGCATTATATCGTAATATATCGCCGGATACCGCCAGCCAGCCTTCTAAGGTTGAACTGATACGTCTCCTTCTGCGCATCTCGTTAAGGTTTCGCCGGAACCGCCTCTCACAAACTCGATCAGTCATCCCTCGATCCACGACTTGATCCAATCCAGTTATTTTCCATCTCCGTTCAACGTCCCAAAGCGATCCGTACGTCGCATATATACAAACCGTGTTAAGATATTATCGAGGGGAAAACCCACAAAACAAGAAGAATAAAAAAGAAGCCACTCTATCGCGTAGGGGGATTTCAGATTTCTGGGGGGCTCGATCGGTCGCCAGAAGAAAGCCATGTCAGGCTACAACGGGCGGCGAGCGCCTAATTTCTCGCAATACCTAAACGACCTCAATACCATTCCATCCCCGTACGACCTGGCACAGCAGGAGCAGGAGCAGCAGGCACTATTCGACGTCGATGCGGAATTGGCCCTGTTCACGAATGCGGAATTCCTCGACTTCGACCCTGTAGGCGATCTGCCCGTTGACCTTCCCGTGAAGTTTGAGGGTGAGGGAACCGATATGCAGAGTAATAAGGACTCATCGACGACGGTTTCAGGTGATGGGAACAATGTGAAATACATTGATATGCTTAATGGTGAGTTATTGTTGTCTACTTCGTCGTCATAATCTTTTTTTTTTCGCGGGTTTTTTGCGGACCTTCGATATATTCCCCCGGCCAGCACTTTTGAGTCATCAATGGTGAAAACACCTCTTGCTGGGCAAATTTTTTTCCCCCATTTTGGTAGTGCAGGCCTGTCCACAGCTATTCTCCTGGGGGATTCGATACGCGACCGGGCGATTTTGCAATCCTTTTCTGCTTCTCCCCGCTGCCGCTAGCTCTGTCCTATCAGATATCCACACGAATAGCACCACACACAGCCCTGCCCCTCTTCTCCTTCACAACCCTAGTCTGGCTGCTCTCCTTGTTTCTATCCTTGCTACGCGCTATCAGTGCACGGTGGCAGCCCAAGCTCCTTTTATGGCTTCTTCCCGCTGCAAGATGCAGGAAGCACGTGCCGGCGCTCACGCAGCACGCAATGCCACGTGACGGCTGCGTCTGGTTGTTCCCGCATCCATCTATCCAATGATGGATTGCTTGCGAGGACCTCGCCGGCTATAGTTTAAAATAAAGAACTTCCCCGGACTCTCCCCGTTTTTGCTTGTTCTGTTGTTGCGGGGGGAGTGAATTGGATAGATGCTCCATCGTAACCACCTGGTTTGACAGGCAGGCTAATGAGAATGACCCAGACTTCAACCTCCCCAACTACACGCCTGGTTATCCTGCGCCAATGCTGCCCCTGCAGGCACCTGTCTATCCATCTCAACCGCAAGGCTCCAATCACAATGGAACTCCGTTACCCCCCGGCAACCTCGAGCGTTTGATCACATCGCAGCCCATCCCCGCCATGTCTCCATCCAACCCATCCCCGTGCCCGTCCACAGCAACATCAACACATATGAATCAAGGCGCCAAACGGAACCAAGACGCCATGACACCCGGAAGCCAAAGCATTGATGAAGCCGCACGTCTCGCACAGGAAGAAGATAAACGACGCCGCAACACAGCCGCCAGCGCCCGCTTCCGCATCAAGAAGAAGGAACGCGAAAAGAACATGGAGCGCACCGTCAAGGACGTCACGACCAAGAACACCGCGCTTGAAGCGCGCATCACCCAGCTCGAGATGGAGAACCGGTGGCTGAAGAATCTCATCACGGAAAAGAATGGCGGTGCCCTTGGCGATGGTGATATTGCAGGCATGTTCGATAAGTACCGCGCAAGCACCGAGGCGGCGCAACAACAACAACATCAACAACAAAAGCCATCAGGCAATATTGAGACGAGTGCGGCGTAGGTAATGGAAGTGGGGAAAAGTTTTAAATCTTTGTGTTTTTACGGTCTTAATAAAAACTCGACACACACAGCAAGCGCTTGCCGTTAACCGTCAACGCGTTCACGGCCGCCTTCGAATGTGTCATGTCACGTCTTGTCATGTTTTAACGCAATTTATAAGTGCTCCAGTCACTTTCTGCCCTTCTCCATCGCTTCCTTTTTGGTACGCGCGCAGTCCGCTTGAAGATTCCTTTTTGATTACCTACCATCTTTTTCCTCTTTAGCGAACCAAATCTATTCTATATATTGCCAATATGCCAAGCACCAGCTCTCCCCGGCCCCCACCCCCTTTTGCGAATATTTTAGAAGAACAGGGGAAGAAGGACAAAAAAAGAGGGAGAGAGAATGGGATTCCGTTGGATTCATCTGCTCATTCATCGAGACGCCGGTCAAAATGTCTGAGTTCAAAACTTCCTCCTCACCGTCTCTCCCAGAAGGGAGGAAGGGAAGACGTTCCCGGGTATGGGAAAGAGGGGGTGGGGGGAGTTGTCTGGTCCATATCGTCGCGTCGCATATATATATATATGCATCCATGGATGATTTTATATTTGGCATGGCTTTATTCTTGATTTGAAAGCGGGAGGATGTTTTTTTCTGGAAATATAAATTCATATATATTATTTTTGTATCTGTGGGCGGGGAGGCGGCGTGTCTTTTATGGATTACAGGTGTTAATTTTCCTATGTGTGTATGAGGGGATGGGAGGGAGGTATTCTGCTTGATCTAAACTTGGTTTTGTCGTTCTTATTTTTGTTTCTTGTTCTTGTTCTTGTTCTTGTATTTCTCCTTTGTTTCTATATACATATATATATACAGTTATTCTCTTCATATACATATATTTCGCTTCACATAATCTCATTTTCCAGGAAGGGCGGATGGTTTTCTCTGTTATATAGATATAGCTAGATCCCGCCAAAAACCATGGTATCACCGCCCCCTGAACCTTCATATCGTTAGGGCGAGAAGGCCGCCATCCGACCCCCTTTTCCATACAGCGGAGTTTCATTTTGCTTACACCGGTCATTTTCTCAAGCTACTCCGCCCCCCTCCCGGCCCCCCGGCCCCAAACGAGGGGGAAATGGAATGTCATTCATTGGATTGCTCAAGATAATTTAGATGACAAATGATTGATTGTCTTCCAGGTCAATCAATCTTCGTGTATAGTTTAGATTTTGTCATGTTGACTTTTGACCATTTTGTGCTCGTGCTCCGGGGGAAACATTGAATGGAAAAGGGTTTTAAAAAAACACAGGGAAAAATTTTTTGAAATAGTTAACTAGTTAACTTACCCCCTTCCCGTTTATATAGTTAACGAGAACAGATATGCAAGACGGGGTGTCTGGTCTGGTCTATATGTCTATACAAACAGATATGAAAAATTGAACATAAACAGCAAATATGTAAAAAAGAAAAAACAAAAACCCGCTAAAAGATTTCAATCAAAGAAACCAACCCCTGCCCCCCCTCATCTCATCTCAAATCCCCCTCCCCATGCCTCATATAAGATACACCCCATAAAACTCCACAAAAACAAAACAAACACCCCTACGAAAACCTAACCCCCCGACTCGCATCCCACCTCCCAGGCATCGGCATCTGCATGTGATTCTGCACCTCCTCCGCCTGCCCCGGCGCATTCATCTGTGAAGCCGGCGCGCCAAACTTAATCCCCATCTCCGGCGACCACATGCCT
>LDEV01000750.1:372-27690 GCA_001014755.1 Blastomyces silverae | reverse complement strand
GCTGCGGCGGCCGGCCCTTCCGAACCTGCGCCCCGGGTTCACACCACTATCCGCGGTCGCCAACTTGACATTACCGGAATGGATATTGACCCAGAATATTTAGAAGCACTTCCTGAAGACATCCGCGAAGAGGTTATCATGCAGCAACTCACTGAGCAAAGGTCACAGGCTGCTGCATCCGGTGAAGAGCCAAGCGAGATCAACCCGGAGTTTTTGGAAGCGTTACCTCCTGATATCCGTGATGAACTTCTGCAGCAGGAGGTCGCTGATCGCCGACGCCGTGAGCGAGAGTCTGCCCGCCGAAATGCAGCTGCAAGTGGTGGCCCAGCTGCTCCGGATGATATGGATCCTGCCAGCTTCATTGCTACGTTGGATCCTTCCCTAAGACAAACAGTACTTGCTGATCAACCCGAAGAAATTCTTGCATCTCTTGGTCCTGAATTTGTCTCGGAAGCGCGCGCTCTTACAGGTCGAAGACTAGCTCAATTTGCCGATATAGGCAGGCTAGACCAGCGCTCGCGACCTGACGCTGCTCAACGTGACCAGGGAGCCAAAAAACCTCAACGCCGTCAAATTGTCCAGATGCTCGACAAGGCTGGCGTAGCTACGCTCCTCCGTCTCATGTTCATGCCTCTGCAGGGAAATGCACGGCATCATATCAATGACATCCTTCATAACGTCTGCCAAAATCGGCAAAATCGGTCTGAGGTGCTAAGTCTCCTGCTTTTGATTCTCCAAGATGGAAGCGCGGATGTTTCTGCTGTCGAGCGCAGCTTTGCTCATTTGTCGCTGCGTGCTAAGACCCCAACAGCGGCGCAGCGGACCCCACAGTTAAAGCGAACATTGTCATTGCCAGTTCCTGGTGCCAATAATGACGTCACGCCTTTGGTTGTGATTCAACAATGCTTGGGGGCCCTATCTTTCCTCACGCAATACAACCCCCATATCGCATGGTTTTTCCTCACGGAGCACGACACAGCAGCGTCCCTCAAAATGAAAGCGTTGAGGAAAGGAAAAGGCAAGGAAAATAGAGCCTCTAAGTTCGCGCTCAACTCGCTCCTGTCCTTGCTTGATCGCAAGTCGATCATGGATAGCCCAAGCTGCATGGAACAGCTCTCGAGCCTTCTCAGTAGCATCACTCAGCCATTAACCCTCCTCCTACGAAAAGACAAGGAAAGGCAGGAGAAGGAAGCCAAGGAGAAAGAGGCCAAGGAGAAAGAAGCGGAACGCACTGAAGCCACTGCTGAAAGTACACAATCTGCGCAACCCGCTGAGGCTCCTTCCCAGGGAACTGAGGGTACTCGTACTGCCGATGAGACTGCTCCGCATAGTGATACAACGATGGCTGATGCTGGACCCACAGAGCAAGGTCAAGATCGTGCGGAAGGCCAGGAACAAGCGACTGGGTCATCTACTGAAGAAAAGGCAGAACCTTCAAAACTGGCTGAGGAAGAGAAGCAGAAGAAGCCTCGTATCCTTGAGCCTCCTGTGGTACCAGAACACAATCTTCAGTTAGTTGTCCGCATCCTTGCTGCCCGAGAATGTAATGGCAAAACCTTCCGAGAGACTCTTTCGACCATCAACAATCTCTCCGCTATCCCTGGAGCCAAGGAAGTGTTTGGTAAAGAATTGATTGCCCAGACACACGCACTAAGTAATTCAATACTGGGTGATCTTGGCGAACTTCTTCCCCATATTAACCAGGCGGAGACTGGCATCGAGGTGCAGGGCATGGCGCTTTCCAAATTCTCTCCTGCTAGTTCGGATCAAGCCAAGTTACTCCGAGCTTTGACTGCCCTTGATTATCTATTTGACCCAAATAGGCTTGACAAGGAGAAGTACAGCGAGCCCGAGTCGTCTAATAATGAGGATGTTTTGAAGATACTCTATGAAGGTACCACATTCGGACCTCTGTGGGCGAAGTTAAGTGAGTGTCTGCATGCTATTCGACAGAAAGAAAACATGCCCAATGTGGCCACGATACTTCTACCACTCATCGAATCACTTATGGTGGTATGCAAGAACACCACGTTGAAAGATGCTGCTCTCTCAAGACACGGACGGGAATATTCCGTTTCTAGTCCGCCACCCGAGTCTGGAATGGAAGCTTTATTCTTCAACTTTACGGAAGAGCACCGCAAGATTCTCAATGAGCTTGTCCGTCAGAATCCTAAGCTCATGAGCGGCACGTTCTCTCTTCTCGTCAAGAACCCGAAGGTACTGGAGTTTGATAATAAACGCAATTACTTCACACGTCGGATACATTCGCGTGGCAGTGAAATCAGACATCCCCATCCTCCCTTGCAACTCTCTGTTCGCCGAGACCAAGTTTTCCTGGACTCCTTCAAATCTCTCTACTTCAAGACTGCCAACGAAATGAAATACGGCAAATTGAATATTAGGTTCCATGGCGAAGAAGGCGTTGATGCAGGCGGAGTCACTCGTGAATGGTTCCAAGTTCTAGCACGTGGCATGTTCAACCCCAACTATGCCCTATTCATCCCTGTGGCTTCTGATCGTACAACATTCCATCCAAATCGCCTCAGTGGAGTGAATCAGGAACATTTGATGTTCTTCAAATTCATCGGACGAATCATCGGTAAAGCTCTATACGAAGGACGTGTGCTTGATTGCCATTTTAGTCGAGCCGTCTACAAGCGTATCCTTGGCAAGTCTGTTTCTATCAAAGATATGGAAACACTTGACCTCGAATATTACAAGTCTTTGGTGTGGATGTTGGAGAATGATATTACTGACATTATGACTGAGGACTTCTCCGTGGAGTCTGATGATTTTGGCGAGAAGCAGACAATTGATTTGGTGGAGAATGGTCGCAATATCCCCGTGACACAGGAGAACAAGGAAGAATATATACAGCGCGTGGTTGAATATCGCCTAGTTAGCTCTGTCAAGGACCAGCTAGACAACTTCTTGAAAGGTGGGAAAATATCGCCACACTACAAGTGCAGTTTTGGGTATATTTGATCAGACGACTAACGTCTATTTTTTCTTACAGGATTCCACGACATTATCCCCGCCGATCTTATTGCTATATTCAACGAACAAGAACTAGAGCTCTTGATTTCTGGGCTTCCCGAAATTAACATTGATGACTGGAAGGCTAATACTGAATACATCAATTACTCCGCATCCTCAAATCAGATCGTATGGTTCTGGTGTGCAGTAGAATCATTTGACAAGGAAGAACGGGCGAAACTTCTCCAATTCGTCACAGGTACTAGTAAAGTCCCGCTCAATGGCTTCAAAGAGCTTGAGGGTATGAATGGCTTCACCAAATTCAACATTCACCGAGACTTTTCGGACGATCAGGACAGGCTGCCTACTTCACATACATGCTTTAACCGTAAGTGTAACTCCATTGTTCCTCACAAGTTTGGTATGAACATCTGTCAGCTAACTATGGATGCAACAGAGCTCGACTTGCCTAAGTATAAAAGCTATGAAATCCTACGGCAGCGTCTTCACACAGCGATAACTGCGGGCAATGAATATTTTGCTTTCGCATAGAGGGAGCAAAATTGTGTACTTTTGTGAATTTTCTGTGCTCTTGGTTCTGTTGTTGTTATTTCCCTTCTGATTTTTTTTTCTTCCTGCCCCTTTCTTTCTAAAATGCCCTAATCACAGATATATCTTTTTGTCATTTCCATTTTATGACCTATGCATTTGTTTAGTCAAAGCATCTGGCGGCGCGCTCACCTTCGATATTTTATTTTGTCACTTTTGTTCTGTTCACTTGCTGTGTTTTTTTACCCTGATTCCAAACTGTACACTCGAACGGCACGGGTATTCGATTTGTTCTGTATCGGAGGGGAAATGGACGGGATAGGGGAAACTGTACTTCCAGTTTTTCTTTTCTTTATACTCCAGGTGACGGGGACCACATTTCGCTTTTCTACTCTCAAGATTGTGCAGGGATGCTGTCTAGCAATGGAGGAGAGGAGTTCGCCAGCTGGAGTGCAGGCCAGCTGCCCCGTCTTCTTTTTACTCATTTGTTGTTGATAGCCACCGCTCAATCTATCCCCTTGACACCCATGTATCTAGCTTAGCACTCTTAGAATTAAAAGTAGAGATCTCTTCCATGTTTTGCCTATTCAGTTTGACATATGACATTCAAGAGGTGTCGGCTAAGTTACCGAATCGGGCACTTGCTGGGCGGTGCCACGCCAAGACCCGGCAGCAGCAGAAATAAAGTTTTCCCGTGAACTCGGCAGAAAAAAAAAAGATAGGCGGCGGCATCAAACGCCCGTCAACCACCACCATTAAAGGTTACAGACAAACCTAGCTATACATGTTTCAACCTCTCCCTGGGACTCTTCTCTCTCGTGCATAGGCCCTCTGGTTCTGATATCACACATAGGAGCAAAGGCTGTGCTAGTTCCCTGGACTTTTTTTCAGATTTCCCTTTTCAAGTTCTGCGGCAAAGTGTGAAAGACGGAGCCTACTCACGGTAGCCGCTCACAATATGGCAACGAATTCTATCAAGCTCTTGACGGGCAATAGTCATCCAGAGCTTGCTCAGCTCGTTGCGGATAGGTATGTCTGTTCGTTTTTGTTATCCATCTGTGCATCTTCTTTTCCTCTTCCCTTTGGTGGGGTCGCGGAGAATATCATCATTTCGCCTCCCCCGCTGCCTGTGATACTTTGTTTCTGTGGCGTTTGTTTTATACCCACTTGAACTATCTTGATGCTTAAGTTTGATTGATTGATCGACTTTCTTTGTCTTGTTTATATGTTCCCTCTGCACGAAGCGAACTTGGTGGCAATATGTGTATATGGAATGGGACGTTCTGTCCCTTACTTCCTGGTCCCTCGCGGCTGCGCTGAGAGATGCCCGGTCACTGATCTCACTTCTGGTATTTAAATTTGTGGAGTGGAGTGGCCTATGTTTTGCTTTAAACACCTCTTCCGGATGGAATATCCTTTACTGACTGATTATTCGATGCGGCTCTGTGAGGGGCTTGCTACCCTCATATCCGCTTCTTGAGTGCATGCTGGCAGACTTGGTATTGAATTGACTAGGGTTATGGTCCTACAATATTCCAATCAGGAGACTAGCGTGACGATTGGGGAGAGTGTGAGAGATGAAGACGGTATTTATCCCTTTTCCAGCCTTCGGGGGTGTACCTTTCCCACTCCGTTGGAAGACGTACTTCCCAGAATGGTGCCTCTCATGAGACGCAATGCTATCTAAGCCTATTTTGCGGGTTACTTGCGATGCCATGGAAATCAAACAGACAGTGAACTAGCAGATACTAACCTTATGATAGTATTCATTCTACAATCCACCCGTCCAAATGATATCAATGACGGACTCATGGAACTCCTCATCATGATTAATGCCTGCAAAACTGCCTCTGCGAGACGAATCACAGCCGTAATCCCCAACTTCCCCTACGCCCGCCAGGACAAGAAAGATAAGAGCCGTGCGCCAATCACCGCAAAGCTTATGGCAAACATGCTACAGACAGCAGGCTGCAACCACGTCATCACCATGGACCTCCACGCCAGCCAGATTCAAGGTTTCTTCAACGTGCCTGTAGACAACCTCTATGCAGAGCCAAGTATGCTACGATGGATCCGACAGAATCTCGACGTTGCCAACTGCGTAATCGTCTCTCCTGACGCCGGCGGTGCAAAGCGCGCCACCGCCATCGCTGACCGTCTTGATCTCCAATTCGCGCTCATCCACAAGGAGCGCGCAAGGCCCAACGAGGTCTCACGCATGGTCCTAGTCGGCAACGTCAAGGATAAAATCGCCATCATCGTCGATGACATGGCTGATACCTGCGGCACACTCGTGAAAGCAGCCAGCACGATAATGGAGCATGGTGCCAAGGAGGTCGTTGCAATTGTCACACATGGCATCCTAAGCGGCAAGGCGATCGAGACGCTCAATAACAGCCTACTTACGCGTATTGTGGTCACTAACACTGTTCCGCATCAGGAGAAGAAGGAACAGTGCGACCGCTTGGAGACCATCGATATTAGCCCGACGCTTGCTGAGGCTTGTCGGAGAACACACAACGGCGAGTCAGTTAGCTTTTTGTTTTCGCATGCGGTGTCATAGCACCCCTCTTTCCCCTTGGCTTTTGGTTGAGTTGGTTGGTCATCCGTTTTGGGGGTTTACTTTCGTCATGTGGTGTTATCTGTTGTTTCCTTTATTTCTTTCTCCAGTAATAGTACCCACTGTTATGACATGTCCACCTGCGTTATGTTGATAATTACGGTATCAACTACAACAGCAAGCAAGATCAGCTCTCACAGAACAACATAAATAGGCATTTTTTATGTTATATTATACGCATTTTGTTGTTTTTGTTTCTTCATTTCCCGCCGGGCTTACAAGTGGTGGAGGACATCCCGTCTTCTTGTTCCATATTTCAGCCGTCCATCCCTTCCTACCCAACAACAGCCACGAATACCCACAACATCTCATGAAGTGCATTGGTTCCCCTCTGATGCCCTTAAGAACGTCCGTATGATACATCATAGCAATTATATTGCACCACAAAAACGCCCCAGATTAGTCGGGCCATAATATGATTTATATGTTACTACAAGTGAATCGCCTCTGCATTGTGTATAGGCAAGCTAGGTTATAGAGATCATCTGGGCAGAAAGCATAACTAAGCTCCTTGATTAAGAACAAGCCTCCATTCATCTATCAACAGCCTCTTCACAAACGGATAGCAATCATCCCACCGCACAACATTCATCTATTTAACGATTTCATCAAACACTGCTTCCATCACTGATTTTCGTTATATATTGACTTCCATTTCTCCCTTTCTAGAGTTTTCTACCCCTACATCATAGTTACGGCTCCTGCTCATGATACCACACCCGGATGTCCTGAACTATCCATGGCCAGGATGCCTAGGTATCTCCCAGCCACAATATGAGGGCCCCAGAAAGCTCGCGAGTCCCTAACAGGATGGATTCCTGCTACCCACTCTATCGAGATTTGACATCCGGCAAAATCGCAAAAAGGGTCGCGGCCGCCGCCTACGATCAAGAGCGGTAAGAGACACAGGCTAGGGAACGCTTTTGTGAAAAGTACGTTGTCAAGGATGGCCCTGTAGTGTAGTTTATGTAGTAACAGTTATCTCCCTTTCTTTCACTTCCACTTGTTACAATTTCCGGTTTGATTTGTGGCTCTGTGAGCTCTGTCTCGCGGTGGTAGGAAAGGATGCTGTAAACAGCGCAACACTGTGCAATTCGGTTAGATGTGTTCAAGCGTGCCACAACATAAAGATACGATAATGGATATGTGGAAATGGGCGCCTTCCAGAATGCTGACGTATGAATCGAGGCATCTAATTGTCAATAGAAGGGCTTGGGGGAAAACCTAAAAAAGAAATTTTGGATTTTTGTGAAGCCTCTTTTGCACCGATGGGGACCAGATGAAAGGAGGAAAAAGTGAAAATACTATAACATGCTTTCCTTAGGAGAAAAAAAAAACAGAACAATTCCCATTTGTGTATTGATTGATTTGCCCAATCCCACCACGCCATCTCATCATCAAGCATCATCCCTCGAGTACTTGGTTTTCGTCTATCGAGTTCAAACACATGGAAAAACGACACCCATTCCCACTTCAACCTCCCCTGTCTCCGCTTGGAAGACCCGTCAAGACACCTTCTCTCCTTGACCCCCGAACTACCATTACTTCCGCATCGACGACGCTCTTCGCTTTCGGAGCTCCACACGCTTGGCCTTCTCCTCCTGAACACGGACAGCCAACAGCTTGGCGTAGTCGTTACTAGATTACCAGGAAAACATAATATATTAGTATATTTTCACACAAGAGTTCATTTTCATCACCCCCATCTAGCAGCGGTGGGCTATAAACCAGTGTGCGGGATAGGGTGTCCAGCTTACGCTTGTTCTTTGGAAGCCTCAGCCCGGCGGCGCTTGAGGGCGATCCGCTGGCGCTTGCGTTGGAGGCGCTGCGGGGTGACGAGACGTTGAATCTTGGGGGCCTTGGTGTATTCCTTTCCGTTCTTGCCGGTGACGGTACGGCGGATGACGAATTTTCTCACATCATCCTTCTTGTCGAGACCGAAGAAGCTGCGGATCTTGGTGGCACGCTTGGGGCCAAGTCGCTTGGGGTTGACGACATCTGTGAGGCCGGGCAGGTCGCCTTCGCCCTGCTTGACGATGCTGAGGGCCATAACACTGAGGTCGAAGTTGGTAATGGCTGGAAGTCGTTTATTTGACGCGTCAGAAAACGGTTCATGTGATTTGTATTTTTCGTTGTCCTCACAGGGAGCAGGGAATGGATAGAGTATATACCTCCGCGAACACTCTTGCGCTTTCTCTCTCCCGTTCGGCGGGCGCGGTAGCAGCTGTTTATTAAAATTAGTACACAGGAGCCCCTTGAAATCTCAAATATGACTTAGGAATTGTATATTACCTGTGTCCATCGCTGAGGAGCAGTCTAACACGGGTTGGGACCAAAACTGCAGCGAAAAATAAGTTATCAGTTTCCACTTTTCATCCCTGGGCTCCAGCTATCGTTTGCTAGGTCGAATTAAAACGTACCACCCTGCTTCATGGGGAAACCTATTCAGTTCAACACAGGTTAGCAAACCAATTCCAATATATATAGAAATTCCAGAATCTTCTTCCTCCAGAGTGTATTTCCTTTCCGCCCGTACCTTGCTTGTCATTTCCACCAGTGATTCTGAACAAATATCCTTTGAATTCATCTCCCAGAGAATCGCCGGGAATCTATAAAACACCATAACGAAAAGAATCAGCACAAGAGCCCAATACAAAATCAAATCATACCCCCCCCCCCCGGCGGATGAAATTCCGCCTGCAGCAACACCGTAAGGGTAAGGGAAGAGGATGCGGAGGTAGAGGGAATTGCTGACTTCGGCTCCCATGCGCTTCTCCATGAACGGCCGGAGTTTGCGTTCATCGTCAATCTCGATCAGTTTCTGGGACCCATTGGCCGGGTAGGATATGTTGAGCTTCATCTTGACGAAGGTTCCGCGGTCAAGACGGGAGGCGCAAAGTTGTCGATCGGTCGGGAGGTTGAGGTCGTCGTCGTCGAGCGTTCTGGATATCGAATCTTTTGTGGTGGGTTTTGCTGGTGTAGCGAATTTGCTGACTGTGGGCGGTTGACTAAGCGGCGCTTAACCGCAACGGGATAGCCCAATTATATAAGCAGCCCTATCCGCCAAGATTATTCGTTTTCGGCTAGTCCGCACGTGATATCAACCGAGCAAGATCCATTAGGATTCAGGGAGCATAGCTCTCCTTACTTTAGTCGCGATGCGAGCTATTATATGAGACGATATAAAATATATAAATATCTACTTTCTTTTCTAAGACAAGTGCAACTCGTTTCTGCACTAAATTTCACAGAACATCTCTAAGAAACCATGAAGGACATTGCTTTTTTCCTCTAGTCTTGCCAGCTGAACCGGCCGATTACTTTTATCCTCCCTTCAATTATACCATAATATAGGCATCCCATAGCTCGAGGAACGGAAAGAGTATATAGAAATCCTTACAAAGCACAGACATTGGTGAGTCGGCGACCTGATCACATTCTGATATCAGTCTCAATTGACCTGTTGAGTTCCAGCAGATTGTAGTGTATGTACAATAAAGATGTAACTAAACCGGCAGCAAAAGCGCACGACTTCCCAGGGATGCGGAGCGAGCGGTTGATGGAGATTTGGAAGGCCTTAAAAGGTTGGAGTTAAAGGGGTAAGGGACTGAAAGATATATTGATAACCACAGGGAACATGCAGTCAGTCCCTTGGCTTGAAAGACAAAATGAATTGTTCTCGACCAAACAAGGATGGCTTCCTTTTTTTGGCCTGGGGTGTTCTGATGCTGGGAGGATCTAGTTATCAATTCAACGAATCATCAGGACGCGTCTGCGGCTGCAGATCTCTAGGCTGGCCTTAACTACATCTTAGGCTACTCCAGCCCTATTTTAGGGTGAGTGGCTGTCGTTCTTGGCATCTCGCTTCGCGGCTTTAACTAACTACAGCTATAAGTGCAGGTACTGTACTGTACATACATACATGTACGTCCCAGCCAAAAAGAATATCAACTGCAGAGTTCTTCTGGAACCTTTCTTTAGGTTGAGAGATAGGGATCTACTCTTGTTCGAACGAATGACGCCATCCACGGTGCACGATGTTTGATGCTTGTAGCAAGTTACAAGATAGAAGCAATTCATCTTGAGCTTCTAGCAAACCTCCGGCCCAACCAAGCAAGACTTTAGCTTCCGAATTGTTCACCTCTCGTTCGCAGGGCAATCCACGGCTATCATTTCGTTTTCTACTTCGTTTATTCCGTCCAGTGGGAATAATTTTTTGCTTCAGGATTTAATTCATAATTGCTCATGCTCTGCAAACTCTCTTGTCCACTTGCCGTTGTTCATTGGGCCAAATTCAAATCCCCAACCGGTCACCAAAAGTTGTCTCAAACCTCTTCCCCACTCCCACGGCTGGGATTATGGGACATGCACTGGCTGAGAGCAGCACCAGTTCCTTTCTTTTTATCTGTCAGGCCCCGTAATTCCTTTTAGACATGCATTTTCAAACAGCTCATATGCGCTGGGCCAACGAGCAGGATACAGTATGCAACATGCTCTACCCTTTGTGGCTGGTGCATTTTTCCAGGACCAGCCCTTCTCCGCCCGGAAGGCCCAGTTCGAACCGATTCGCTTACAGGTTGGCTGTTTCTGGTGGTTCGTGGGGTGATAATGGTAATGAGAAGATACAGCAAGATTTGCGCTACGGAAGAGTGTGTACCAAATGGCTTTATTACGAGGTACGAATTCGACTTCTTGATCGCTGCGTATCATTATTTATCATTGTTATTCCGGATGCGTCAGTCACGGGCTAAATTTAGGTTCCTTTCCTTTAGATCTTTGGTCTCCACGGGAAATATGGCGGAGCATCATCTTACTCCCGTGCTGGAACTGACATTGACGAACATCAAAGGGTGTCAAACACGAGCTGGGCTAGATCGCTGGTTGCAGACCTGATCCAACCCGCCGTTGGATGACGGAGGAGATAGAAATTACATCGAAATTAACAGGCTATTGGAGGAGGACATGGCAGGAGTTCACTATCCTCACCATATCGTTTACCATCTGGGATACTTGGTGATTATTCGGGCAAGCATAAAACTTGCGACAGAGTTCGTTCAACTGAGCATAGCTTCCATATTCAACAAACTCTCAGTCAGGGGAGGTAAATAAATCGCAAATGACATGAAGTTGGTCCTTTTGTCAGCGGTAAATGCGGCATATATTTCTGCATTCAAAGGAGCGGAAACGTTGGTTGGTATACCTTATCGAAACCGATTCTGCCATCCCTAACCTGGTATGCCAGTGACATCAGTGGACTAATTGACCGAGATCGAATCCTATGGTAAAAAGGGCATAATTGGGCTAAGCTTATCCAGGCATGCGTACCCTATCGCAGGGAATTATTATTCCTAAGCCAGGAAATTTCTTCCTCGGCAGTGGAAAAAAATCCTCTTTAGGTAATTATGAGACTGAGCCCTTTAGATTAACTACGTGCGAGCCGAGGTTATTGGGCGTACTCAGAGATTTATGCTAATAAATATTTATCCACAGCAACGAGATTCATCTTGGGCCAACAGCACACAGGCTGTTAGGTCGGGATTATTTGACGCGGTTAATACCCTGTAGCTGGACCAGACGGGACCCCTCGGACTCATGAGCCCTTGTCCCAACAGCATCCTAAGATAACTCCGGTCTTTGAGTTGCCAACCGCCTATGGAAATCCCTTTGCAGAATCCGCAAACGACGCAAAAGCGGGCCCATCTCATTCAAGAACCGCGTCCCGCTCAGCGTAGGAAATCATCCAGGATCCTTCGCTGCATGTCTTATTACGTGATGTGATCGCGGCCGGTTTGGGATAACTGGATAATCGTTTTTGTTCTCAATCGCCTCGCCTAATTTTATTGTCGCCGGAGCAGACATTTTAAGATCGAAGTTGGACACTTGGAGAACGAAACGAGATGTGATGAATCGGCAAAGACAATTTCATAAACAAACTCTTCCTACCATCTCTGTGCTTTCAAGAGCTTCCGGAGCTCCATGCTCTTTGTTGATAAAGTTGACAAAAAATGACGCGCATCTGCTCCATTATTTGTACCACTCTCCCCTAATATTACTCTCACTTCCTGTTGTCCTGCGCTCTCCACTAGTCAAATGCGGTCTATCCAATGACCCTTTGTAAATTCTCTTCGTTGGAATCAGCAATTCTTCATCGCATTGTTGCAGCTCCGGCTTGATTGGATGTCTCAGCTCAAATCACCTCTGCAGTTTTCCGCTTTCATCAGTGAACCCTGGGGACAAAGGAACCAAAACAATAGCTTAAGTTTATGGAAAGGACCTACAACCACGCTGCCTGTTCTTTGCAGGCTACGGCCCACGACTGCGATTGTTTGCAACTGTTGGGTTGCGCAAACCAGAAACAAAGAAGAGCGACTCTTAAAATAAACCAAACGTCGGTTTTTCTAACAACAAAGGACTTGACGCTGGTGAAGCGTCCCTATTCGCCAAGTTCAAGCTTAATTTCTTACAGAAAACAATTCGTCCATTCGGAGTACAAGAGTTCAAGTTAGGTGCTTTCTTTCTCTCTCGTTCATCGGGTCTTCTCAGTACCGCTTCGATAATATATCTATCTTTTCTTCTTCCTTCGCTATCTTCTTTTTTACCCTTTTCTTTCCTTTCCTTTCGTTTCTTTCTTCGCTTTCTTTTCTCTCGTTTATTTTCCCTTGCTCTAACGCTCATTCATGTCTTGGGATCGAGTTCTTCCAAAGCCCCCCGCTCTACACTATGATCCCACCGGACGTGATTTTCCCGCGCGGACCAGCACCCCAGTGGACCATCAAATTATGATAGACAAATTCTCCAAAATTGCGGATGAAGAGAGTTGTCACCAATCAGTCGGTCTGGAGAGCAGAGCCCTGGCAGCTTCTCTCTTAAGAGCCACAATCCCAAGCCCCGACACTTCCATATTGGCTGAGGTCCCACCCCTAATATCACCAATTGCCCGAAAGAGACCTTGTTCCTTAATCACATCCGAGGCTGCAAGACAGGAGCGATCCGCATCTTCAAGTTCCTCAAAATCCACATCATCAAAAGAATCATCTAGCCTGCAGTTTTGCCTCTGTCAGCCCGATCCCAAAATCCCTCGCCCAAGAAATGGTCCGTTGGTTTTGATTTCTTTGTTGTAATTTATATTTATTTTGGCATAAGAGGGGGGCGGAACATATATTCCGCAGTACCTCCTCCCCCTTTGATTCAATATTCTGTTGGCTGTTGGTTTAACAGTGTGTTAATATGTTGATTCCCCATTCATTAGCTTTCATTCTTTTCCGCCAACATTTCCAAGCCTCTGTCGTTGCCCAAAATCCTGGCCTTGCAAACCCCGAAATATCGAAGATCATAGGTGAAAAGTGGAGGACTCTTCCTGTAGAGTCGAAGCAAGATTGGAAGAATCTGGCTGAGGTGAGAAATTCGAAATTCTTATTTTCGTTGAACATTTCCCCAATTATAAAATAAAATGCAAAGGCAAAGGGACGGGTTCTGATAGTTGATTAGGAAGAAAAAGCTCGACATCAGCAGCAGTACCCTGATTATCGATACCAACCTCGCCGCTACGGCAGAAATGGTAGCAATAGTGCCGGGAATAGCTCAGGGATTAGCAACAACCCAACCGGTGCTTCTGTATGCAACAGATGTGGCGGGCGTGTCATGAATCCTCCATCTACTCCGAACACACCATTTACCTCGTCCGGCCCGAGTCCGGTATCTTCCACCTCATCCTCGAGTCAGCCAATTCAGCCTGCGCAACGAAATTTTCAGGGGCGACGGTCTAGGGATGATATTGGGCTCCCAAGCCCTATCCAAGTAACAGGAAGTATGGATCGTCGAGTGGCTGTTCGTAGTAGCCAGCTACGTGAAGAGCTTATACCACTGTCGCCTGACGTCAAACGACGTCGTTTCAATGGGAATGGTATATATGTTATCGTTGGCCGTGATATGAGTCCCGAGTACCCTTATTCCCCTCGAAGAACATCCATTCCACGGCCCGATAGTCTGTATCCCAGAGCTCCTTATTCATCAGGAGTTACTCCACCTGGTCGCCCTTACCGGTATGGTTCAACTCAGCAACCACCTCTCGACCCTAGTTTGACGTTGCCACCCCTTCAGACAATGTCTCTTTCACAGCAAAACCAAACTAATGTTGAGGCGAAGGTGATGAACATATCGTATCTCAGCAAGATCAAGGTTCTGGCACGAATTTCTCCTCCGGTAAGGTCGTGGGTTTCCAAGGGGAGCTCGATCAGACGGGGAGCTTTAGTGGCAGTCGAAGGACAAGGGCAAGAATCTGTCCAGCAGATGATCCAGCATCTGGAAACTACCTTATTAAAGGATGGCAACAACGTTGTCCGAATTTTCAAAGGACCAGAAGCAACCACGCAACAATTCAACGGTGACAAATCAGGAGATTTCCGGGATCCAACAGTCCAATATCTCGAAACAATATCCGCCTGGCACGCCATATCCAAGGAAATTGTGTCCTTTATCAACGGGACGCCAGAGTCTTCGTCACTGCCAACTGGGCTGGAGGAGCCAGCCTCTGGCATATCCCCTCGATCCATCGTCCCAAAAACAGCCCAACTCCGCATCAGCTCTCCAGATGGATTTTCCCCTCCCTCTGTGCCAACACCGGCGCCCACACCCACATCCGTGTCCGTACCGGCAACCGCGTCTATGCCCGCGGAATCGGAATCACCCTTCCGTATTGCCCTTGTACCCGGCTACCAGCTAACGACGGCTGATCTTCACGCATGTTCCACGCCCATCAATGACTCTTACACTCCCACCGACCATTGGCAATGGATGGCCTCGCTTTGGCGCGGGTGCGCTGGTCCTGATGTCACCGTATTAATACGAGACTGCGATAAAGAAGAGCTAGACAATTCTGGCGACAACTCAGTTGAAAAATTTGAGGAAGCTCGAACTCTAGTTGTGCGGCGGTTAGCTAATTCGGCGCTGGGGATTGAAGGGAAGGCGTTGAGGGAGGTGGGATTTGAGGTTGAGAAATTTTTGAGGAAGTAATGTGTTTTTGATTTTAATATACTATTTTATCGATAACTAGGCTTTATTGATTCTGCTTAGGTGATTTATTAATCACGCAGGAGGTTAGATCGATTTCCTTCTCCCACCCGGTCCCTTCATTTATCAGTGCTTCCAAAAATCCCAAGACTGCTCTCTGCATACAAAAGTGCATCCTGTTTTCCCTAATGTTTTCTCAATGGTTTTCGCTATGCATTAATTATAGTACTTTTCTCTCTCTTTCTTTTCCTTGTAAACAGAACGGCATAATTTAATAGGTGTGTGGGCCTGGATATGCAGGATCATTTGTTTTAATTTTTTTTTCCTTACCTCCATCAGATCAGTTCTCTCATTTATCTCCTGAGCATTGCGACCCTTGATGGCTAATTCGTTAGATCTCTTGTTTCAACCGCTTTTTTCCTTATCCTTCTTTTCCTCCTTGTATTATGGTCCGACTCCTGTGATGCTCTTGTGGTTGGAGTTATATAACTGTGCAATTATTCCTATCAACTAGTAGTAAAACGCGATGGTACAAATAGAAATAAGCTCTTGCAAGACCCTTCATAGAATCTCATTAATTTATAACTGACGGAGCACTGTAGCTCAGCTAAAGTTTAACAATCCCCTTGAATTGACACAAAATCTACACGGGGTCTAGACTCTTGTATTCTGCCCAGAGCGGTGAGTTCGGCATTCACTCCCCGCCCTTTGGCTTCAACCTCTCACTGCGGTCAGCCATCGCTCGCTGGCAAGCTGCAGTTGACATGACTAACAGAACAACACATCCGCTCTCCGCTGGGTGATGTTAAATGCAGACAAAGGGCATAGCATGTTCGACGTTTCTCTTTTGCCCTCAGCTTATCCGATTGGAGCGCCAACAACCTGTCTCCGCTGCGTTGACGCAGGACCCCCTCTCACTCTCCTCCTAAGGCCGCTGATGAGCCCATAATCGCCGAAGTTTTTCAGACTGTGTCTGGCTTTTCCTCTGTCATACTGAACAGAAATGAGCTTCTCTGGCATTGATGCAGTTTTGCCAACAAATGGCTTGCCGCAGGTATGTGTATCCAATACCTGCTGAGCCTTAAAATTCATACTGATGTTTATCAAATGAATAGGATTCTCCGCTTGCACAACAGCTCCAATCTGCGATTGCAGATATCCTACCTGATGAGCTGGCTACGCCATCTTCGTCTTCATCTACTCAATCGAGGGCCACGTCCCCTTCCGCACCCTCTGTTACTTCGTCATTCGGGTCATCCCCGCCTACACCACATCGCCCTGTCACTGATTTGACCCTAGAAAAAGAGAATTTACTGGGTGACTTGAACCACTTTATTCCCGTGGGGATTTTGCAAAGATACGATGAGCTAGACAATAATCACCAACCGAGTGTTATAGACCAAGGATCGGTATCTCCTTACCCCAGCGCTGCGCTCTCGCAGCTGGAGCAAAATAATTGGATTCGAACTTCTATTTGCCGCAATAAGAAATTCCCTGGGTGGAGTGCTATACGTATTTATGTCCTTCCCGATGACATTGGGAGGAAACACATCCACCGATCCAGCGGGGTGTTAAGGGGATGTCTGAAGGTAGTGATGTCAAAGGTGGATACGTCGGCGGCGGCCTGGGAAGGTAATTTCGATCCTTATGCACAACCAGTGGCGAGATCGGCGGAGGTAGAGTCATTGTTTTACATCTTTAATACGCTCGAATCGCCAACCCCCGATATTGACAAAGTTTCTGACCCTCACGCAAGAGCTGCGATCGAAGAGGTTCTTTGGAAAGAAGGGGACTACGTTGACGGATCTGATGAAGATATTGGTGTTATTGGCCTGAAAACTCCCTTGTACACTTATCAGCGCCGTTCAGCAGCGTATATGATTCAGAGAGAGTCCGAGCCAGCACAAATGCTGGACCCTCGTTTACAAGTGCTGCATGGCCCAACTGGACAACCTTATTATTATGATAAAGAAGAAGGAAGCATTCTTCATGAGAAACGACTCTACTCCGAGGCGTGTGGCGGTAAGGCCCTGGTTCGCTGTTTATTTTTTGCGTTGGAGACCTACTCATAGAACGTACAGGAATCTTGGCGGAAACGATGGGCTACGGCAAAACTCTGATATGCTTGGCAGTTATACTTGCAACTAGGGGCCATTTCCCTCGCATTCCAATTACCTGTATGGAAGGTCTTCACCCCGTTCGTGAGAAAACAGCATCATTGCTTGAAATGGCTGCAGCAACCGCAGGGCGTTTCTCTCTCCCGTGGAAGTCGTACTTTGAGCGATTGGAGGCTTCGGGAATGCATTTTGAAAAATGCATATCAGCCTGTGAATCTAACCGTGGGAGCTACGCAATGCCTAGGCCACCTCAGAGGTATAAAAGCCGAGAAGTTGCAGTCAAACTGACACCTACTAAATTACGGCTTTGTTCTGGAACCCTTATCGTCGTACCGCCAAACTTGGTTGACCACTGGTTAAGTGAAATTGACAAGCACACGCAGGGTCTGAAGGTACTTGTTCTCCGGGACAGTCGCCGTTCGACTCCCCCTCCAGAGAAATTGCTTGAATACGATATTCTTCTATTTTCAAAGTCGCGTTTCGAAAAGGAAGCTGGTGGTGGTGGTGGTGGTGGACGTTCTGCAGGTTTTGCAACAGAACCGCAGAAAGATTCTCCATTGAAACGTCTACATTGGCTTCGCATCATAGTCGATGAAGGTCATAATTTTGCTGCCAAAGGTGCGCGGACCACGGCCGTCCATGCGCTTAGTCAACTGCACGTTGAGCGACGTTGGGTTGTCTCAGGTACCCCTTCACGTGGCCTATATGGCATTGAAGTTGCCCTAGCCTCACAGGAGAGTGCAGAAGGAGGATGTGAGAAACAAGGAGATGCCTCATCCATTTTGCAGGCTCGAAAAGTGCCAACCAATGTCATGGAAGAAGAGCTAAAGAACATAGATAAACTCCGGTCAATTGTTGTTGACTTTCTTGCCTTGAAGCCTTGGTCAAACTCAAGAGCAGAAGACCCAGCCAACTGGGCCAAATATATCAAACCTGTTGGGCTGGATGGGAATCGCAGAACTTCTCCGTCCCTCCGATCTACCCTTCAATCACTTGTGGTCCGGCATCGAGCCGAGGATGTCAACAGGGATCTAACGTTGCCTAAGCTGCATAACAAGGTGACTTACTTGGAGCCAACTTTCTATGACAAAATGTCTTTGAACCTTTTCATATTCACACTTACGGTCAATACAATCACCTCTGAGCGGACAGGTGAAGATTACATGTTCCATCCCAAGAATCGCAAACTTTTGGCTGTCCTCATTAACAATCTGAGACAAGCTGGCTTCTGGGCCGGTTTCGAGAAAAATGAGGTACAAAAGACGGTAGATTTGGCCCGGGAGTATCTCGGGAAGAACTCTCACAGGATTGATGCCGGCGATAAAAGGCGGCTGAGTGAGGCAATTATCGTCACCGAAAAGGCAATAAACTGCAGGTCTTGGGACGCTCTTAGTAAGTTTACCGAGTTGGGTGTTTTTCTGGATGAGTTCCCAGATCATGCGCGCGCTGAATGGGCAATTGATGACAATAATGGACACTCTGAACCCTTGCTCCTTGGGATCTCGCAAGCCAGACATGCACAAAAGTTTGTCGCTTCACACCTTTGTGCTTTTGACCCTTCTGAAGGTATCGCTGGCGCCGGAATCCGGGCGCGAAGTCAAATGAAGGAGCGGGGGAACGTGCCTGATAAAAAGTCCAATGATACCCTTGTTCACCGGCCAAAACCCGAAGGAATTGAAATTTCGCCGTCGAAGAAATCATTCTCTCTGGGCCGCGTCAAGAGACTTTCTCCTGAATCACCCCTCAATAAAACTAAGCTAGTTGCTACTGCGTCGGCCAAACTCACGTATTTACTAGATAAGGTGCTTGAGTTTCAGGAACAGGAGAAAATCATTATTTTCTATGAAGGAAATAACACGGCCTTTTACATTGGAGAAGGACTTGAAATCCTCGGTGTCCAATTCCGAATTTACGCAAATACTTTGAACACGAAGACACGGTCGGCGTATCTCTCATTGTTTAACAAAACGGAAACCGTACGGGTCCTACTTATGGACCTTCGTCAAGCCTCCCATGGTCTTCATATCGCGTGCGCCTCACGAGTTTTCATCGTAAACCCAATTTGGGATCCAAACATCGAAAGCCAAGCAATCAAACGAGCCCACCGCATCTCGCAAACCAAGCCTGTTTATGTGGAGACCCTTGTTCTTAAAGGTACACTGGAAGATAGGATGCTTAGGCGACGGAAGCAGATGACAAATGCCGAATTGCGGCATGCGGAGAAAGATCCCCTAGATGACCAGACGATGAGTAGCATTATTCAAAATGAAGAGGTCATCCCTATCCCCGAAACCGATGCTTCAGAAAGACCTGCATACCTGAAAATACCCGTCGGTTTTTTTGATCGACATACCTTACCCATTCCTGACGATTACCAAGAGGTTGGGCAAGTATCGCCAGTGTCGTTGCCACCTCCCCCATCAGCACCGGCGCCTGTTAAAGTAGCGACTCCCACTAAGAAGCGCAAACCCCCCAACGATTTGCCCTGGATAGAATCAGATGTCCAGGCGTCATCGAATTCTAGTCCAAACATACGTAAACAGAGACGTTTGAACGGGCGTTTGGAGACTATCAATGGTATCATTATGGAGGCTCCTCGGACCAGAACACCACCCTCCCGCCGCGATTCAGTCCCGCGAGTAACGCTTCATACTAACGAAGGCCCATCCCCGGCTAATAACACTCATGATTTTCCTGTATCGTATGATGGCCCAAGTGATACAGTTGAAGATTTGCCTCTTTCCGAGGAAGATCCTGAGGCACATCTTTTCGAAAATTTATCACCTTTTGGTGCTGGCTTCTTTAGAACTGGGAACTCTTTCTTGAACTAGCGTGTCGGTTCTTGTTTGACTATTACCTTTTTTTCTTTTTGTTTTAAACTCTGCCTCGGGTGCGGCAGATGGACCGGCGTTAGGCGGTGTTATGGATATGGGTATGGGTATGGGTATGGATATGGGTATGGGTATGGGTATGGGTATGGGTATGGGTATGGATATGGATATGGGTCTGAATATGGGTCTGAATCCCTGAATATGTGGGATCGAGAATAAGGAATCTGAGTTCTAGGACTTTGAAGCGGCAAAGTGGGGGGGGCTGATATTTATCAAGTTTAAATACTGCCATATATTTCCGATTGTACCGCACATTGATTCTAATCAATGCATGTAATGATATCTATGTGTATCTTGATCTTACCTACGATGCTTTGTTAAACGCGTGGATACGGAAGAATCCTCCAAGTAGTATTTGATAGTTGAAACTTTTAATTCCAGTTGTATATGTTGTGGCTTCCGCCTCAGGATTAACCTTGACTACTTCGGTGGTGACATCCAAATCTTAACATGGAGTATGGTCCGGAAGACATAACTAGTTGCCTGCTGCTCCTCATATTCAATCAGAAGCAAAGTATGCATCCTACTAACTTCCAGCTCTCCTCAGTCAAAAGATTCCTATATTGGTCTATTGCTTAACCTTGAAATCTCTAGCGACATGCTATAGCCCATATATGTAGCTACCCCACCACGCCCCGCCGACATCCAACATCAAGCAAAACATGACTTCTTCAGAACACACTGGCAACAAAGCTGCGCCAGGCCAACCCGCTCACAGACAAACAATTGTCGTGGGGATATCTGGACCATCGTCGAGCGGGAAAACGACCCTTGCCCGCCTACTTCGGACTGTGTTTGCGCCAGATTCAAAACTTGGAGGCGGCGCTGGGAATGTAGTCTCGGGAGCAATTGAGAACAAGGAGGCGGAGAGAGCGGACAGGGACAGGGTTAGGGATGAAGAAGCCTTGGTGGTGTTTATCGTCCATGAAGATGATTTTTATAAACCAGATGATCAGTATGTGCTGTTGGGCTCTCAATCCCACCTTGCTATTGCGCCCGTCCCCCTTCCCGACTTGCATCAACATGGGAAGTTGGGACCTAGATTTTACCCTCACATACGCATGTACTGTACATACAATGGACTAACAATATTTGAATTCACTGTACATCTCGGCATACAGAATACCAGTGACAACCACCACAACGGGAAAACGTGTGCAGGACTGGGATACCATCGACGCACTTGACATTCGACAACTTGTGTCTGCACTCTCCTACGTACGCTCCCATGGCATTCTACCACCCCGGTTAAAAAGCAAAGAGGACCTCAATGAAGTTACAGATTCGGGCGTTGACGAGGACACGATTCGTCGCATTCAAGATGACGTTGCGCGGAGGATGGAAGGCATACTTTCCACAAAATCTGGGAACAATTCATTGCCCTTATCACTCGCGTTTCTAGAAGGGTTTCTGCTCTACGCGCCACCGGATGATGAGGAACATCCCCTTCGTACCGTGCATGATAATATACATGTGCCCTTGTTTCTGCCTGCTACGTACTCTTTACTGAAGGAGCGGCGGGAGAGTAGAACGGGATATGTTACTATTGGCCCTGCACCTACGCCGAAGTCGGATGAAAATAGCTATAATAAAGATGGATCTACAAAGTCAAGTCCAAATGGCATTGGAGATATTGAAAACGATGAGCCCATGCCACACCAGAATTTCTGGACGGATCCGCCCGGGTACGTTGATGATATCGTTTGGCCGCGGTATATAGCCGACCATCAGTGGCTATTGCTTCGTGACCCGGGTGTGGAGAGGAGTGAGGATGAACTGAAAAAAGCTGTAGGAGAAGGCGAGTATATCAAGGAGGATGCTGGAGTTTTGGTGGCGCCAGGAAAAGGAGGGGCTGATATGACGGAGTTGTTGGAGTGGGGCGTGAGAGAGGTTTTGCGGGTGGTTGAGCGGGAGGTGAGGGCACGTTAAATAACTATATACTTCTGGGAAATTTAAATAGACAGAGAGTACGGATTATATTGTTTTGAATATGGTTAGGAGTGTTTTGAGAATTTTTTGAGGGTGTTTTAGGAGTGTTTTTACGAGCGTTGATGGCAGTTGGACAGGCCCCATTGAGGCTGATTCGGAGCCTCTAGCAGAACGCCCCGACATTGCTGATGTTGCTGATGCGATCGCCGATCAGCGGACCCTAGAGGCCTTGGGCCTTGAACCTGTTTCTAGAGGTTTTTGATCCAAACCCAAGAGATGCCCACCAGCCCACTGCCTGCAAAAGATATCAACATTTTGCTAAAGCTAGAGGATTCACGATCAGCTCCCGTCACCCAACGTTCGAGAGCCAAGTACTTCCTGAAGGGAACGCAGAGCTCGAGAAGGAGATAATATTTTTTTTAAAAAAAATGCTAAGCCTAGCGCTAAGCTCAAGCTAAAATATTTAAGAAAAAGGGGCAACACCGACAAGCTGAACCAACGAAAAAGTCGGAAATTCTTCATCAGCTCGTATTGAGAAGACCAGAGTCGGAGGTGATGACCAACGACAAGCCTGTTCAATTTTTTTTTGCAAAGCTTCCATTTCTCTCCATTATTATGATTCCGATTCCTGCTTCAGCCCTGGCGCGTGGGAATTTTATATTCCCTACAGATAATCAGCATTCAGAATGGATACACCGCGAAATCTCTCACTACAAACAGCCGCGACGCTGATTCTACTACTTTTCAGCAATCAAATCCACGCTCAGCAGGAAGATAGGCGCCCTCTCTCCTCCCCTGATGTAGGATGGCGAATCACGACCGTATCTGGGAGCAAGTCTGCTAGTACGTAGTATGCTCAATCTAACCACGTTCCCGACCTTTATATCGACGGATATATATGACTTGAAACAGCTAACACGGTTATAGTGCGCGTGGTCTGTGATCATGGAGACACCTTCACGAAGTCGGGTAGCTATTACACTTGCTGCCCAGCATCTGCGACGACTCCCTGCTTGCTCCCGACAACTTGTTCTGGCAACACCCTTCTATTCCCAGGGGACAAGACGCGGGACTGGTATGTTCGATATCCATGTCTAAACAACGGCAGTTCCCCAGAAATCGTATAGCCGGTATTTCGTTCTGATTTTGTATCTGTGGCAATAGTAAGAACAATATATGCGCATCGCTTCTTATATACGAAAGCGCGCCATCTCAAAATCTGCTCGGAACGCAGCTGGTCTGCAGGTATGACCAGCTCGGGGATGACACTCCGTGGAGTGTGTACAGGAATTTTCCCGACACTACTGCATCCGGTACGTAGATTCTAGTATTTGTTGTTCATAAAATATTAGATCCGAACTGGATTGTGAGAATTGACATTTCCTTGTTCCAAGCTACCCAATCCACAAAGACGAACGCATCACCCGCTCCCACAGCCAGACCACCAATCATGACAGACCCGGGCAACCCCCCCGAAACACCACCCACCAGTAACAGCAACAAGATCTGGATAGCTGGCGTGGTCGTTGGGGTAATAGCCGTTGGCTTCCTTATTGGGTTGCTGGGCTTCTGCATTGCCCGTCGAAGATTACAAAAACGGCCGACATCAGCCAAAGACGACGACATGATTCCTGTTAACACGCCCTCCGTTGACGATAAGGATTATATGTATAAAGCTTACCAGGGAGCGGAGTTGCATAACCACGATCGAGCCGAACTTCATTTTGACCAGAGACCGGTGGAACTAAGTCATTACGGGAGTAATGTGGTCGAAATGCCGACACAGCATGATCGACACTTTGTGGCGGAATTAGACGGGGCGGTGGTGCGGCGGTGATATCATCTATCTTTACTACTTCTGCCACATTTCTGTCCCTAGTTCTATGATATTTACATGAGAGGAGTTTTTGGAATATAGATCGATCTGGAACGGCGGTTATAAATGGGTTATATACGCATGATTGTCTGCAAAGGTACACTCAAAGGTGGACAAAATGTATTGGATTAAAAGCAATAGAGCCAATATATGTAAAGCTGGGCCTTTCTCGCGCTCCTGGATGTCCTTAGCACAGCGGAAATTAAGGCCTGAAATTCAAGCTGATATCGAGATATGTAGATGGAACTTTCTTGCATCGGGAAACCAGCATCAACGCCAAGCCGCGCAAACCTAATCTGCTTGACCCTCGATTAAGTAATATCTCGCCTTGGCATTGACTGACAACAAAAAAATCTAATAGTGCTGACAAGTAAAGCACTCCGCGAGCCGAAATCAACAGGAAATAGAAAAGCAAAGTGAAAATGCGAAGAAGAGCGTGAGCGAGCCGATGGGTTGCGGGCTTCTTCCTTTCGTGCGATCAACGGGCTGCCTGAAGTTCGTTGACTGATCGTTCCTGCGGACTCATGCGGCTGACGGGTCGCTCGCTGATCAACATCTCGACCCGCTGCATTTTCTATCGTGATTTAGGTTGAATTGCTAACAGTCTGTGTTCGTTGACGATGCTCTCTCATAAGGGGACGAGGCTTTTTGCCGTGGTCGCCTTCTTTGCCATCTTCCTTTTAATCCTGTCCAGCACGCCCTCAACCCGGCTACGGGAAGTAAAGGAGAAGGCCGGCGCCTACGTCGAGAAAGTCCCAAGACCAACCCTCCCGAATATACCGAAATTCCCTAAGCTTCCAAGTCTCCCGGACCTTCCAGACCTCAATAGCCTCCGTCTGTCCTTCAGTCCTCCTGCCCACAAGCCTCCAGAACAAACAAATAGCACCAGCGGGGAGTCGAAGTGGTTCAGTGACTGGAAGTGGCTGAACCCATTTTCATCTGTCGTAACTTTAGACGAAACCCGCTCTGTCCTCCCGCCATTGGCCTCAAGGCGGCCAGTATTCACTTACTACAATTCCAAGAGCAAGAAGCAGAAAGGCGAAGCTGAGGCGGATAGGCAGCTGCTTTTGGCCTGGCGTCGTGCGTGGTGGGCGAAAGGATTTCGTCCTATAGTGCTGGGGCCGTCGGAGGCAGCGAACAACCCTAGATATCAAGCGGTCAAGGCGAAGGAGTTGGGTCCGGAACTTGAAGAAGACTTTATGAAATGGCTCGCATGGGGGAGTATTGACACCGGTATTCTTGTGGATTGGAGGTGCTTCCCCATGGCCGAATACGATGAGAAATTATTTGCCTCTCTTCGACGAGGAACTGCCCCGGAGTACATTACCCGATTAGAGAATTTGGGCACGTGCCTATTTTCAGGCGAACGGGGTCGTGTAAACGATGCTATAGAAGCTGCGCTGGAAAGGAAAAATTTGAAGGATGCGACTGATATGATTGATGTGGTGCCGGATGAGCTCTTCAGGGTCGAGAAGTCGACTAGCCTTGCTTACTATGAGCCTGGCTTTGTTGCCCGTCGATACTCCCCAATTTCGGAGAAGATCAATGAGAACCCGGCGGTTGGCAAACTTGCTTTGGTCGATCTAATCAACCTACACCTACAAACCATATTCCAAAATACATTCAACTCGGGAATCTCAGTCATGAAACCGTTTCCCGAAATAACATCGGTTCTCGTGAACCCGGCTGTCAAACTGGCCGGCTTGCTCACTCAGTGCGCACCCTCCATGATCCAAGTGACTTGTCCACCCAATAATCTGGCGTG
Organism: Blastomyces silverae; assembly: GCA_001014755.1. Taxonomy (NCBI): domain Eukaryota; kingdom Fungi; phylum Ascomycota; class Eurotiomycetes; order Onygenales; family Ajellomycetaceae; genus Blastomyces; species Blastomyces silverae. Next base: position 1,958 of record LDEV01000750.1, on the reverse strand, counting down.
TACCCCTTGCGCAAAAAGAGCACTAAGAATATTGCAACCTAGCGGCTACATTAACAACTCCGCAGTCTATACCATCGGTGTCCTCCCTCATCCCTATACATTGCTAAGTCTACAGAGGGGCTCCGATAATATCACTGTCCCTTACATCCGTCGCGAGACTGACCGTGACAGGTGGCTTATAGAGGCTACGAAAATGCTTCTTGGTAAAAGCGTTGACGGCTACTCCCGTGTGGTCCCGTTCAAAAGCACCGTTGCAGGGCGTCACGGAATTTCCCGAAGCCTGTGGTTTACCGTGGAGTCATTCCCCGCCAACTCCAAGGAAAGCACGCTACCGTCGGAAACCATTGACGATCTAGACTGGCATTTTGGCTTTCGTATACCGCGAGAGACACCGCGGGAAAAAGCCAGCCCGCAGAAAACTCTCATGGAGGATTTCCCCGGGGGTGATGAGGCAAAGATCAAGACGGAGTTTGATTTGATTGGGAAGGCAAGAAGGGTTTTGAAGAGCTCTAAGAAAGAGGATAAAATGATTAGGAATGTTTCGGAGGCGTGGAACCTGGCGGACACGGAGGTTTGGCGGTTTGTCCGCGCTTTTAGGTATGTATTGTATTGACTCCGCCCATCTTCACCCCCTGCATTCTGCCTTAAGTTTCATATCTGCCTTTTTTTCTTTTTTTGCTTAATTTTCTTGGCATATTTATTTATTAATGTTCGTTTACAGAGCTAGAAGCGTCGTCGAGAGGAAGAAGTGGGAGGAGGAAGAGAAGTGGTTTGCGGGATCATAGCCGAAAGAAATATCTACGTATGCGACACATTTAGCAACGATCTACTTCCTATTATACCTCTGTCGACAATAATGTTTGGTATTATTTTGGCTTTATATTTATCTTGTATTTTTATATATGCTTTGGTTTTCTTCATCTTGGCCCCCCTTCCTGACGATATATATTCAATTATTGTACTTAATATAGAATTTTGTAACTATAGAATTCAAGCTTATGCGATGAGAGCGGGCTTATGGCTTCAAGAATGGCAAGCAGGTTTTATGTGTATTTATTTCCTTTCGTTTTATATTAGCTGGCAGTCTGCCGCCGGCCCGGTCGAACTTTCAGCTCTTTGAGACGTTTTTCCGCTACCCGCTACCCGATACTCTTTGCTTTTTCTTTCTTCTTTTTCCTCCTCTTTCCATTGCTGCTGGTTTTATTGCAGGTTGTTTGTTGTCTGACACCATTCACCATTCTCTGCTTTGGTTCGTACTTTTTTACCCGTCTCCATCAAAGGAGCAAAAGTGATTCCCGTTATTCCTTTTAACTACTTTCTTACGGAGTAACTGTTACGTGACGTCATTTTGGTCCTTTCAGTCCTTTCTGCGGCAGTCACGTGGTTCGGAGCCGGCCTTCCCCAGACGCAGCCAACTGTATTGTGTCCTGTTCATGCCCGGACTGTGGCGATCGCCGCCTGGGTCTGCAGCCGGTTTGCGGTACCTGGCGCCTATGGGCACGTTGAAGCAGGCCTAGAAGAGGTTAGTCGGCTGGCTGTCTTAAGAGCAGCGGGCTGTAATTATTGAATTTACCAATACGCGGGGT
>LDEV01000735.1:2389-25420 GCA_001014755.1 Blastomyces silverae | reverse complement strand
GCCGTCGAGGATTGCGCAATGATTGCAGTCCCAGGCGGCTGGATCTGACCTGGTCCGGCCCTGAGGAGTTGGAAGCCGGCGTAACCTTGAGGGTTTTAATGGTCAGACCCGACAACAAAGAGAGGCTGTTGCAACCAACCCCGCTCTCTTACTTGAAGAAAAAAGAAAACCGGGCTAGGTTGGAATATTCTCGATTTTAAGGGTCCTCTGGAATCATTATTTTTGATCTGCTGGGAATCGACAACCAAAGTTGCGGGTTCACGGGATTTACGCACTAGCGGCTACTCGCGCTTGGGTTGGATTTGCCTTTGACTCTGATCATTTGGGAAATTGGGAATGGACGATGAGACGACCGGGGACTTTTTTCAAAATTTACACTCCTCTCTGTCATCAGCAGGGCGGCGAAGTTTAATCCCGGCTTTTGATTATTTAGGTTGCTGCTGAGTTCTTTTGGAGGGGGCTTGCACAATCTAATTTGTTGTTGATCGAGGTGGCAGATTGAACTAGGAACCTGGCTAGAGGACAGTTGCTGCAAGCCACAGAGTCATGAGTGCTGAATACCGTGAAGCTGAGCTGGTAGAATGCTGAGCTCTCAATCTGATGTGGGACAGGTGGGGGGAATAAGAGTTTTTTCACGACTGGTTTTCCCTGGGTATATTTTCAAGTAGCGGCGTGCTGGAAACGAACGGAACGTACAGTGCAGACCGTTTTGATATCGCTATCAATCAATTAATCAATCAAATCAATCAAATGAATCAATCAAACAATCGGGAGAAAAGGCTACGACCATCCCATTCTCGCCCGTCTAATCATGTTCCTCCTATTCAACATTTTCGGTGGCTGAAAACGGCCATATGTACCGGGGAACAATGGAATTCTATTCCATATTACTTTATTCGACACTCGTCGGTTTAACGCAGAACGTGTTTCCACATAAAATAAACGTCTCCTCTCAGTAGCCACAACGTCGATCAACCGATAATCTTAAATGTAGCCGACAAGACATGGCGCCGGATACCGGCCGGATCAGCTTTTTAAGTTCGCACAAGGGAATGCAGTAGTGAGAATGGCAAGGAGGCTGGTAGTATAGTTTCCGATTGAAGATGTTCAGCAAGTCACCTGGCAGCGATATAAACTGATTTCGTCAGATTTGGGCTGTGCTATGTGACTCTAGGTAAGTGGGCTTAATGGGCGGAGAAGGCGATTGTAAATTTCTTGGCTGGTCGAGCCGTAGGCTCCCGATTTATAGCACACAAAGTCACCGGTGCCGCATAAGGGTTTGCAAGGATAAAAGGGAAGGGAGACGGAAAGAAATAATAGTTCGTAAATGGACGTTAATCAAATCAACAGGAGGGAATCAAGATAGGAACAAAAACGAAGTGAAGCTTTGACAAAAGTATGCTTAGAATTGATCTGATGTCGTGATTTTAAAGAGTTAGCGATCGAAACGAAAAGGTTGTGAAACAGATCGACAAGAGCCACGACGATGAACGGGCCTTCTCCCCGGTGGAATATTAAAAACATACCCAAAGTCATGCTCATGCTGACATCCGTATTCTCCACCATGCGCGTAAATTCCTCGAAACTGATCTTCCCATCGCCATCTTTATCTGCCTCCATAATCGTCTTATCCACGATCTGCTGCAGCTGCATATCCTTCAAGTTGCTCCCAACCATCATCTTCAAGACAATAAACAGTTCCCCGTTCGAAATGTAACCGTCGCGGTCGATATCGTAGACTTTAAAAGCAAAGCGCAGCTTCTCCTCTTTATTACCCTTTGAACTGAAGGCTGACAGTCCCGAGACGAATTCTTGGAAGTCCACGTCGCCGCCTCCGTCTTCGTCGAAAATGGCAATCATTCTACGTGCGGGATTTGGGGATTAGCGAAGTGCTCACAATCGATGGTGAGGAAGGGAGTATTCCCGTTGAAAGGTTATTGAGGTGCCGGGGAAGGGGGGTAATTACCGTGTCGCAAGAGGGTTCGAGGAGACTTGCGGAAGGGAAAGGAACTCATCACGTTCAATCGTGCCGGAATTATCCTATAATAGATTCAATGATTTTTAGTTAGCTGTGTATGAAACACATTTGTGAAACTCGCCTCCGCGAGTCGCACACCAAAAATAGAGAAATATCAACAGCGGAGCCTCACCTTATCCAGTTTCATAAACCGTTTCCGTAGTCTGTCGACCTCATCCCGATTGACTGAAAATATCAAATGCCAATCAATGGTTAACTGCATGTGGCTAAAGAATATGACGGGGAACGCATTTGCAACGACAGTTACAACGTACAATTGGAAGCTGATACTATGCTATCTAGGACCTCCGAGCCTGAGGTCTGCTGTCTGCGCCTCGCGTCATACATGGCTGCGTTATTAGGTTCTGCGGCCATGGTGAAGGTGGGATGAGCCAAAGCAAGGATTATATGCGGGGAAAGGGGAATTGAAAGGTCTGAAATCTAAATCATGGGGTATAATAAGCGTAAGTCAAAAGAGCACAAGGCTGGCTATCATCTGAAGAACGGCATTTATATATCGTGATAAGTGAATTGTATTCTTGAAGTAGTTGTATATCAAAAGATCCAACATTGAAGTCACTTTGCCCAGACAGGCTCAGGGGCCCGCTTAAGTTTCCCAATGCGGCTAGTGCGGGGACAGTCAATATCAAAATGCCTCAGAACGGCATGGCCTTCCTATTCTGGTTTAGCGCTACTTACGTCATCTTCAACCTTTCTGGCGATTGAACGCAAAGTGGGGTTACAGTTGAACGTGGTTTTAAAAAAACTGAACGTGGTTTTAAATCTGGGCCCACTTTTTTAAAACCACGTTCAACTTTTAGTGTCCCTCTAAAATACACACACTAGACATACTCTACACATAGATCACACATATTACTAATCATCATTCTCACCCCCTCAACATCTAGATTAGGGGTAGATTAGGTTAGGGATTAGGGGTTAGAGCCTGAGAAATATGAAAAATCACTACTCACAGCATCCACCCACTATATTCAGAATATAGTGAGTGAGTGCCACTGTGTGTGGGAGATGTATGAGCTCTGACTAGTGTATGTAGTTTTAATGGGGTGGTGCCATGGTTATAATTTAAAACCACGCCGAAGGTTTTTCCGGCCGAGATTTAAAACCACGTTCAGTTTTTTTAAAACCACGTTCAACTGTAACCCCACTTTGCGTTCAATCGCCAGAAAGGTTGAAGATGACGTAAGTAGCGCTAAACCAGAATAGGAAGGCCATGCCGTTCTGAGGCATTTTGATATTGACTGTCCCCGCACTAGCCGCATTGGGAAACTTAAGCGGGCCCCTGAGCCTGTCTGGATGCCCAAAACAGGCCAGTTCTTAGTGTCAAACCAACGTCAACCCAAGAAACCACTGTTTTGCCACGGCATTGCCAACTGCTTTATCTCACCACAACGTCGCTGGATCGCGCTGAAAATACTTCTATGCGACTTTGCATGACCTGGCCTATTGATTGATACCCTTTTTAGGGCCTGTTGCTTATGACCGACCGGATATTTTCGCCCCAGAGTTATGTCAAGGCTCGGGGGGATGATGCGCTCGACGCGTCCAAAGAAACTCACCTCCAAGCAACCCATCCCCATATTCCGTGAAGATCAAATAGATCTTATCGACGATGACCTCCAAACTACTCTACAGGCCATCGATACCGGCGTTGAGAAGGCTGAGGAAACCGTGAGTCATATTCCCCAGCGCTCTTGGTGTTGCCTGGTTATATTGTCACGTGATGTTGAAAATTTCAACTTGAGAGCAAAAATGAAAATGAAAATGAAAAAGAAAAAGAAAAAGAAAAGAAATCGGAAATAAGTGTTGCAGATTGCGCTGACAGCCCTTGTTTTCTGTATCTTCTGTAGGAATACCATCTCCAAGCGGCGATAAATGCTGCTGCTCGTGGGAACGTTGCGCAGGCTCATATCCCTACCCCCGAAACAGTAACAAGCTCCATCAAATATGACACCTTGTACAAGCCCACCTTCTCGCAACCTGCGACGTACATCCGTTTTTCATCCACGGTGGAAGATTGTAGCGGGTGTAGTTATAATTTAGTCGAAGAGGACGATGTCGCTCTTAAAATTATGAACCAGAAGAAGGATGCGTCCACGCAATGCACCGAGGATCAATTCGAAGAGGTCATGGCCTTCTTCGAGGAGACTGCCCAGACCAAGCAGCCGTTTGCATCGGTCGATAGCCCTCCGGTACTCCCATATTCTGAAATGGAAAATTCCTTTGACGGGCTCGTAGATGGGAATATAAGGAGGTTTGCCAAGGATATCTATGAACACTGGAAGTCCAGGAGAATCAAATCTGGAAATCGCCCCTTACAGACAGGGCTCAAAGTGAGTACCGCAATCGTGCATAGAGGTGGATATCCAGTGCTAACGCGGCTTTCACAGTTTGAGACCGGCCAGGAAACAGACGATGGCGATCCATATGTTTGCTTCCGTAGAAGGGAGGTCCGACAAATCCGCAAGACCCGTGGTAGGGATGCCCAGAGTGCCGAGAAGCTGCGGCGACTTAGAAAGGAGCTGGAAGAAGCTCGAGAGTTGGTTGCCATGGTACGACAACGCGAATTGGCAAGGAAAGAGTTGCTTATCGCAGAGCGACAAGTGTTTGTCCAACGGGCTGAGGTAAAGGAGATGAAAAGGAAACTTGGTATCAAGGACGACGATGATGACCTCGTCAACCAAAGGGTAAGAATTGTGGTTCGCATACGACGTGAAAACTCTCTTGCTAATGTCGTATCACAGCAGCCTAAGAAACGGCCTGCAGAAACGCCAGCTGGCGGTCGTCCAGTCACCACACAGCTCCGCATGCCCCCCCGACCTGGAGGGCAGCCTGGAGAGGACCTTGTACTGCTGGATGACGTTCAAGCAGATAAAGAAAACGAAGTTTTGCGTGAAATCAAGCAAAACATTGCCAAACATGCCAAATGGAATGAGGGATATGTCGATTGGACGACAGCACCACTTACTCCAACTTCAGAGCATAGCTTTGATGCTGAGTTCCGCCCGGCAATCACCACAGAATATCTTCCCACACCTCCAGCTTCGGAGTCCTCGGACCATAGTCGAGATGCGTTGGAAGAGGTGAACCGTTTCGATGCACTGACCAAGTTCGCCATGGCAGTGCGACAGTGTACCCCTTCAGAAGAAGAGTCCAATAGAAACATGCCGTCCTTCCGGCGACGTGTAGGTCGGGGTGGGCGGATGATGATCGACCGTCGCAACCTTCCCTTCCGAAATAAGTCGGAGGTTGATCCGATAAAACTCGAGCGATTCAAGTATGATCAAGACGATGAGGACATAGATCCGATATTTGAAATGGATCAGTTCGATATCCAGATCATGCAACATCGGGCGTATCTTTCAGCCAAGTCGAGGGATCAGGCCGCAGCCCAAGCCCAGCTTCAAGCACAGTTGCAAGCTCAACGGCGCCTGCAGGGAGAAGCCGCGGTGATGGCGGGGCCAAACAGTTCCTTGACCGGAGCGACCAACGCAGTACTGAAAGGGGCGCCGCCGGCTCAAGCTCCGTCTTGATGTATCTCTTATTCGCCCTGTTTCGTTTTCATGATTGCCTCTTAGCATGGTCGGCGTTTGCGGTCTGGCCCGGTTTCTTAGGTTTTTCGTTTTGTTGCTTCTTCTCGTCACAATATCTTGAGCGGGATTGGTCAGCTTTTTATTGGCATCCTCACATACACGCATGTCACCATTTAGGAGGGGTTTTGGACTCTTTTTACCTTGACTCTTCCGTTATCATCCTCAACACACACTCAATTCCATCTTACATCAACGCAGGCGACAAAAATTTGCCATCGCCCGAAGAAAAATGGAACACCCCGCTTTCACCTCTATATATGTTAATGTACATAGTCCAAAATGGTATATCGTGGGTATACCGTGTACAATACTGCTAAAGTTAGCTAAAATCCTCAAAAAAAATGGGAAATATTGTAAAAAAAAACGACTCAACATCATCGTTCTTCTGTCCCTTCCTCTTTAAGAGAATGTTTTATTTTTGGCTTTCTGGATTTAAGCACCTTCAATTGATTTATACCGCATTCGTTCATATCTTCCTTCGCTTCTCGTCTGAAGCCACGGAGAGTTCCATACTCCGCTTCATGCCTGAATAGGCGTCGGGCAATGTAATGAATTCTGCAAGAGCGGCAAGAAGTTGTGACAGTATTTCTTTTTCTCCCATTCGGACTTGCAGCGCCATCATAAAGCGCCTTCCGGATACGGTAGATGCCTGGATGTTGGAAATCGTAGCTAAAAGTTGCTTGTCCTGCTCGAGCGTTGTAATGTATTCGCCCAGTGTCTGGTGCACCGCATGTCCAAGTAAGGTAGCTTGCATCACTCCTAGTATAGGTTTCGGAGCCTTATTCTTCATTTTGTGCTCGTTGAATTGTTCAGGCGGCATTGTCAGGGTATTGAGAGCGATCAACAGCTCCTCGGGGAGCGTTTCCATTAAGGGTGTATTGGTGTTGGGTCGAGGGATGCCGTAGCCGTCATCAAACACTCCCAAATTTTCTAAGAATTCTAGCTGCAGGAAAGTTAGTCATATTGTAAAGCACACAAAGCTTGGTGAGGTGGAGACATACGCGGGGCTGCTCTGGGTCGGGGGTTGTAGGTTGGATCCCAGCTGCTTTACAAATGGCTTGCATGGAAATTTCAGCTTCATCGTACTGGGCATAGTTGTCAGTAACGTAACCATATCGTCTCAGCAGGTCTGCGCGAGGTAGTTCGCCGTAGTCGTTGAAAATTTCCTCCTCGTTTCGTATGGGTTTTATTGATTTCATTGCAAGATAACCATCTTCCTGGAACAGTCGTGCCTTTACGCGATAGTTAGCATCTATATGTAGGTATGATGCTGCGAGAAGTATAAGTACTCACGTTATTTCGATCTGCATCCGCATTCAAGAGATCCGCCAAAGGCACCATTCCTTTGGGCAGCTCCTGTTCCTCCTCGTCTGTTACATAGCCGTCTTGGCCCTCCCCCTCTTCGTCTTCCCCCTTTTCAATATCAAAGGCGTAAGCCATAATCAATGAGCCCATTCGATGGGCAAGAGAGAGTAGTGTCGCCTTGCCATCTGGCGAGTCATACGATCCTAGACCGCTGATGGGTGGGAAAAGGTGAGGATTCCTAGAAACAATAGGAAGAATATCCCGAAGGATAGCCGCTTCTGCGTCGGATTTACCGATCTTGTTTAATACGGCGCTTCCACTTAGTTCCCGGAGTTCCTCATCCGTCCAAAACATCAGGGTGTCAAATTCTGTGGGCAGGACTTGGAAGTATCGTGACCATGGAGATGCCCCACCTTGGAGATACTCGTATATCATCACAAGAATGAGGCAAAGCCATGGGCCCAAATCGCTCTCACTTATATGCAGAATATCTTTAAGCTTCGAATTCCGAAAACTGAGCACTACGTTTTGTGGTATGGCAAAGAGCTCTTCGTCTTCGGTGATATCGCTAGAGGCCACTGGCACACCAGAACCATTAGCACAAAAAAGAAAAAGCAACAATGAAAGGATTTCAAAGGAATAAAAGTGGGATAAGCATACCAATGCCTCTTCCGGCACCTTCAGATCTCAGATCTGCAATTTTAATCTTCGGGCTCACTCTGACTCCAGCGCTCTGCTTTAGCCAGCACATAAATTCGTCAGACAGCTGCGAAAACCTATCGCACTCCCCAAAATGGCTGGAGTTCGACATAGTGCTTGGATTCCAGGTGCGGAAAAATGGCAAACGAGGAAAGATAAATGTAAGATTGACGCTGGAGAGCGCACAAACGAGGGGAATGAAAAATATAGTACAAACCCTGAGGATATAATACTGTCCAAATCTTCTCAGTGTAGACGGTGTGAACGAGATAGTCCGAGCTTCGGATAAACTGCTGGCGGTTATTCCGCCGGTGGGGCATCACGTGGGATCCATCTTACCCCACCCTCCAGCCGGGTTCGTCAGTATCAAAAAGCCTACAATTGTTCTACATGGGCCATGACTGTCATATATCAATTCCCGCCTTTAATTGTTTCTTACATACTCAGTAGTTGACAGCCATGATTGCTATAGGCCTGGAGGGCTCGGCTAACAAGCTGGGAGTTGGGCTGATCCTGCATCCTGACGACGGTGGTCCGCCGCAAGTCCTCTCCAATATCCGCCATACCTTCGTTTCTCCCCCGGGCGAGGGATTTTTGCCCAAGGACACGGCTAAGCATCATCGTGCGTGGGTTGTGAATCTTGTGAAGCGCGCTTTGAAAGAAGCTCGAGTTACAGTGAGTGATGTGGATTGTATCTGTTACACGAAAGGCCCAGGCATGGGCGCCCCTCTACAGAGTGTCGCTGTCGCTGCGAGGATGTTAAGCTTATTATGGGGAAAAGAATTGGTTGGAGTTAACCACTGTGTTGGACGTATGTTTCCCACTCTTTCAGATGCTTCATTTTGTAATTCCATAATTCCACAAAATTTATGAACCCTCAGATCAATGGGCAGTTTGAGGCCTAAGTTCCGGAGTTCACGTGGAAAATCAAAAGCAGCGCAGGCTTTCTAACTGGACAGTAGATATCGAAATGGGACGTTATATAACGGGAGCCCCTAACCCGATTGTGCTCTACGTTTCAGGGGGAAACACCCAAGTTATCGCATACAGCTCCCAACGGTATCGAATATTTGGCGAAACACTTGACATTGCCGTTGGAAATTGTCTTGACAGATTTGCTCGTACGCTACATATCTCAAACGACCCAGCACCTGGGTACAATATTGAACAGCTAGCAAAAAGGGGGCGGAAACTGGTAGATCTTCCTTATGCGGTCAAGGGGATGGATTGCTCTTTCTCGGGCATTTTAGCATCTGTGGATGCATTGGCTGCATCTCTTGGGCTGGGTGGAGAAGAGCAGGCAAATAAAGACGCTGTCGAGAAATCGGTAGATGTCCTGAATGACGTGACGAATGACGACCTTCCTACGCGAGCAGACCTCTGTTTTTCACTTCAGGAGACAGTGTTTGCCATGCTTGTTGAAATCACGGAACGTGCGATGGCACACGTCGGCTCGAAAGAAGTATTGATTGTCGGCGGTGTGGGCTGTAATGAGCGTTTACAGGAAATGATGGGGATCATGGCTCGTGATCGTGGCGGAAGCGTATATGCAACGGACGAACGATTCTGCATTGACAATGGCATAATGATTGCTCAGGCTGGTTTATTGGCGTATAAAAGTGGATTTCGAACGAAGTTGGAGGATTCGACATGCACGCAGAGGTTTAGGACTGATGATGTTTTTGTTAAATGGAGAGACGATTGACATATCAACTCAGGCGTACCGGTTAGACATTGAGCATTTACGGTTAGGGGTTAGGCGTTGCGGTTGGTCATCATACTTTGGAACCTATTCCTATGCCGCGTGCTAAAGGTTTTTGGGGCGGCGGGTTAACATACAACGCAACGTGATTTCATCACTACGTCGATTAAGAGAACGGTTTTCTGCTACCACGATGAGCATAGAGCATGCATTGAAAGAAATTCGGGTGTTAAATTTCAAGGAAAACCCTAAAGCTACTTCCAGGCGAAATGATATCAGACTATTTTTGGACATGGCATGATCTCGAAGCATGCTTTAGCTGGGCAAGATTCAAGAATATCTGTTCACTTTGGCCATATATGTGATCAAATGGGCTATTCCCAAAACGGCCTCCTATCGTTTCTAAGCTCAACAGCCACTCGTCAACACACACATTTCCAATAAACCGGTACCGGATTCGGCTCATGTCTTCTAGCCGCGATGGGAAAGAAGCCCAGCTTTGAAATGTTGTGGCTAAGTTTGTGTACTACGAACAGACATCAACTAGATAGGAGGATCCTAGGAATCCTGGTTGCGCATCAAGGACCTAGCATCGTTCGCTTTTTGACCGGGAAAACATGTTCGTTCCGATTTGGTTATCACTTTGCTTGCTTATGGAACTCCTGAATTCCTCAGCTAACACAAAGTCACGCAAGCATGGGCGCGGCTCCACTGAAACAAAGGGCCGTATATGCGTTTCTTGTCGATATAATCTATCAACTGCGAGCGTCTTGCTCTGGCTTGCTGGCTTGCTTTACTCTTTCCTGGCACTGTGGTTCTGGGAATGAAACCAGGATATGAATCAGCTTACACTTTCATATCTTTTCTAGTGTTATCCCCAGAGGTTGCTCTGATAGTTTACCTGCAGTCGGCAGCCCGGTTCTGTATACTCGCACCAGTTGTCAATTGCCGATTGAAGCTGAGTATGAATAAAGAAAAAGGATGGGGTGGGGAAGCAAAACAAAGGGAGAAAATTTTAATCGAGTTTCAATATTTGTATTTAGTTACATCCAGATAAAAAAGCAGCAAGTCTCACGACTTTCCTCACCTGCAAACGGGTCATCACGCGCCGTTCAAAGCCAAATTCGCAAGCTCAGCCGCTGCCATATTTTGGTGCAGTGGAACATGCCACATCTGACAAGTAATACCTCCACCACTGATGTATTCTAAGTCATCCATCTCATCACTCATGCGTTTTAGAAGTTGATAGTGTTGGTGGTTATCCCCGTTAGGCCCGAGCTTCTTCTTATGCAGCCGCTTCTGCATCGACACACCAAAAGCATTGACAAGATAGTCGGAATCTGTCGCTAGCTTGACATGCTGCACGCTGATGTTCTCCTCGGAGATGTGCCGTACTATCTGCAGTGCCTTGCAAAGAGATTCAATCTCGGCGCGGGTCTTGGTCTGCGATATGGTCGGCTTGAGGAGCTCGGAGGTATTGTAGCGGGAGTTGGGTCCGAAGAAAACGCTATAAGCGGCCCGAGCAGTAGATCGCCCCTCGTTATGGCATGCGCCATGGATGTATAGGACAAGTGTGGAATTAGCAGGCCGCGGAGTCTCTGGTGCGGACGGAACGCAGCCTTGCAGCTGAAAGTATTCCTTTTGCTGGTTGTATGTAACCAGTTGAGTCGGGAAGTAGCGGAACACTGGCCCGTAGAATGGACTATGCTCAGGATGAAAAACACGGTGGATTTCTTCTTCGGCGTCGTGAAATACCCTTGCACTATCCATGTTTCTATGATGCATGATACATTTTTCACACTTCGAATAGACTTTCTAGCTGCTGCTAGGATGTATACTAGCTTTAAGCCTTCTCGAGAGAGCTGAGCGCGGCAGCTGTTGATGACATCATAGCTCGCTGGCCGATGTCTGTCGTCAAGATAAGCTGCGTATGTAAGGGGGGAATGCCAGGCGCTAGTCCCAAAACAGGATGCACTCGAACTTTAAATTATTTTTATCTCCAGTCCAGGCCAGCGGGAAAATTTTTTTGATATGATTTCTACATAATATAGCTAAAAATACAACGTCATTATATTAAAATTTACGGTTACCTGAGGGATCGCGACTTGTTGGCTCTAGAGGTTACCCAGGACGGCGTGTGAAACAGTCAGAACCCAAGGAAGGAATATCGAGGACAAACTGCGATTATCTCTCCGAGTACAAGTCGAACAGAGCAGACGGAAATCCCTTTGGTTCACATTTCATTGAACTACTCAAATTTCTATAAAATACGATATATCCTACATCCCTTATAGCGAACATCCAAACATCGAGATGCCAGCTTCCACGCATTCCCAAGATGAATCTATGCCCGATGCTGCTCCACAATCGCTGGAGCAGGAGCCGCAACACCAAGAGCAAATTGAGAACGAAGAAGATACGATCGACCTAGATGGACAGAGAATTACTATTGTGAGTAATTAGCTGTTGTCGCCCCCCTTTTCAGACATTTCTGTTGCGGTTTGGTTACGCCCACTGCCGCTGTGGACGATTAATGAAAAACGCCTGAGCTTTCTCCAACTATGCTTATTTTTTTAAATAAGAGGCTACATTTATTATGTTATCTGCCATGCTTTTGATAATTTATCCTCTATCTCAGGAGCCCTTTTTCTTCTTCTTCTTTTTCTTGCTTCTTCGACATCTTACTAACCCCACTTACAGTTACCTGGTGCTGCGGAGACGGCCGCCTCTTTCCAGTTCGATAGAGAAGACCATACCCTTGGAAACGCACTGAGATACGTGATTATGAAAAAGTGAGTATTCCTTCAGCTTGTATCATCTAGCATTAGTATATCGTTCCAGCGAAATTTGTCGCCAAAATAGGCATGGGGGAGGCCCTCGATATCCCTTATCTTCCAAGGGATGGCGCGTGTTAAGACGTGGGATCGTAGATGTCATATCTCTTATCCCTTGTTCAATTTTTCACGTGTCGTTGGTTACAAGCAATGGACCAGCAGCCCCTTTGATCCGCATACAGGATATTATAGGGTATTTGCCGTCTCAAGCTGCTAACAACCTCACTCGTTCTACAGTCCCGAAGTCGAATTCTGCGGATACACAATGCCACATCCCTCAGAAGCTAAAATGAACCTGCGCATCCAAACATATGGTACGTATACGTCGATCTCTGCCTCCCTTCTTAATCCCTAGTTTACCATTGTTCCTGGGCATATATATGCCACTAATAGGGGGCCATGTAATCAAAACGACTAACAGCCAGCCAAACAGACACGACGAACGTCTTTGCAGTCCTAGAGAAGGGTTTTGATGACCTCATGGATCTGTGCGATACGGTAACAGAGACCTTCATCGAGGCAAAGAATGCCTTCGGAGAGATTCAGAGCCAATGATTTAAAATGAGAGATCATTTTTTTATTTATTTCTTGATTTATTGTTTACGTCCTCAAGGCATACTTGTTTGCCTCGTTTATTGCTCACCTGTATATTTTTCTTCTGCAAAAAAGGAAGTGGAAATAGGAAAACAAAGGGAAAGGCAAATATTCGATGGTATTTTCATTCTTCTGTTATTTAACACAGCTTAACTGGTGCATGGAGTTTTATTTGTCAAATTTTATTTTATATTACATATATATTTGGTCTTTGTCCTGGTTCGCTCCGTCAATATTTCCATTTCTTATTTATAATCGAAAATGGATGGGTTTGACAGAAGTAGATGGGGTATTAACAGTATCCGGAGGATTCCTTTTTTTCCTTTCTTTTCATTTCGGCTTCCTTGGTAAATGGCTACCTGCGCCATTTGTTGGCCACCATCCGGCAAGCCAACCAGTCCCGATCATGGTTAAGAGTTCAATCGCGTCACTATCAAAGCTTTTAAATCAAGTCGACGAACAAGTCCCTTTTTGCAGAGCTAAGTAACATATATACACATATCTATTTGAGGTCTCCAGCAGCGGGAAAGAAAAGCTAAAAAGAAGCAAAGGAAAATAAGAGCACATTAATTGCGACCCTAAAGGATTATCACGTTAGCAAACTTCGCCCTATCCACAAGAGTACAGTAAAACTCACCTCCAGGAACCCAGACATGAAGTTCTTCGGTAGCTTTGCGGTGGGGTCTTCTTCGACGCGGAAGTATTTCATGACGTGTGAGAGTTGCTTCCAGTAGTTGAGTGTTTCCTATATTAATTATTTTATCCCAGAACCAGGGTTTCAGCAATTAGCTATCGCTATACAATGCTAGAGATATAGGGAGGTATGAGGTAAATATGCAATTAATTGTTCCGCTTAAAACACCCTAACCACCCTGGTCATAGATAGGATAGTTGGAATGAATAACTAAACTACCCAGCACGTCCTGCTAATTACAAATCACAGCTCGTGCTCCGCCTCTAACAAGTTCATGATATTGCTCCTCCCCCCGCTCGCAGGGGGGGGGGGGGGGGGGTAGCAGCAAGGACATTCATTCAGGGCTCAGGGCTCCTTCATTAAAGCAGCAAAACCGCCATTCCCATTATCATACCTGGTACTCGATATTACTCTTGGTTACCAATACATCCACGACTGGTAATTGGTTCACGTATCGGTGACGTTCGAATTCCTGGCGGATCTTTGTGCGGATAGCGGAGACGGGGAGACTGAGGGAGTACATGTTTTGGATCTCAGGCGACTAAAGTGAGTGGAATACCGGCGTAGGTTAGCAATTTCACGATACAGCCCATACTCGGATCGTTTCCATGTAGGCATTGGTTCGAAGGGGTGTGGGTGTGCAGTTGAATTCACGCCCTCCTAGCTGGCGTCAGACAACTGTCAGGAAGCTTGCACTCACCGCCCGCAGCCATTCCCGGTATGATTTCAACACTCTCTTTCGCGCATCTTGCCAATTGACAGCTATTTTCCATTTCGTTAGCTGGATTTCTGGATCAGAAACCAGGGTGGGTGGGTGCGGGACGAGGGTGGACTGCGGCAAGACAGTCCGGGGGGCGGGGATAAAACATACAGGACCGCGTCCGCTGCGCCAGATAAGTGGGATTGAGCACCATGGTGGGCTGTATTTGTCTATGAAGGAACCAAAGGCGAATCGCAGGTCCGATGGATGTGGTGAGGGCGTCACTATTGCCTGGGAAAGCTCCGTGTCTGCCGCCGACTGACGTTCGCCCGCTTTGGAAAGTCCGAAGCTAGCGAGGCTCTCACCGCCTTTCCCAAAGATATTGCCGTGAATTTTTTCGCAGGCTCGGACTTCCACTACGGAGTAGATATTTTCTTACAAAGATGCGGAATGACTTGTTCTCGAGGATATAATATATATAATACATACGGTGATTGCGACTTCACCTAATACTTAAGCATTCTCCAGTTCCTCATCAGAAATCGTCCTCACTTACAGACCGTCCACCAACTTTTCCACCCACCCACAACCCTATACACATAGTACCACCTCCAATCGCTCCCCGCATATATTTGTCCCTCATTTTCACAATGGCGCCCAACAGAGGCCCCTCTTCCAAAGCCTCAAACAAAACGTCCTCCGCCTCCAAATCCAAATCCAAACCCCTCTCCTCCAGCTCCCGCGTCTCCAAACCGAAATCCAAGTCCGCCGTCTCCCGCCCCCCACCCAAGGAAATAAAAGCCAAACCGCGCACAGCCCCAGAGCATCTGAAAAGGAGAAAGAGACGCGTATACACCGAGAAGGAGCTGGACCTGCCGCAACTGAATATGATTACGCCTGTGGGCGTGACGAAGCCGAAGGGGATGAAGAAGGGGAAGGTGTTTGTGGATGATCAGGTATGTTGTTTTCCCCCCCTCATTTTTTGGATGCGTCAATTAGTTATATTGGGGCCAAGGATATGAATAGGAATTGGGCTGATGATTTTTGCTTTTTTTTTTTTTTGTTATATTATAGGAGAGTATGATGACTATTCTAGCCATGGTGAATGCAGAAAAGGAGGGCCAGATCGAGTCGAAGATGATGAAGGCGAGACAGCTGGAGGAGATCCGTGAGGCGAGGAGGAAGGAGGCGGAAGCGAGGCATATGGAGAAGAAGGATAAGCTGGTATGTTTTATCTTTTCGCTCCTCTTTATTTCTTATTACCCCCTTTTTTTTCTCATCTGTTTTTATATCCGCACTTATATTTGGTTCTAACTTGTCTTTCTCGACAAAACAGGAAAGCGTGAAAGATTCGCTCCGAAAGAAGAAGCGGAATAGTACTGATGGGGCGGCCAGAGACGATGGGAAGAAACCATCATCGTCCTCATCATCGGGGGAAACTAAGTCGTCAAAACCCAGTCGGAAGCGGGTATCATTCGCGTGAAAGGGTAGCGATGAAAAACTGTATGGAAGGCGCACCATGGAGTAAATGGAAAAGTATTGTCTTTTACTGGAAGGGATTATATTAATTCATGATACCATTTTCCTTGTTCTTTTTCTTTTTCTTTCTCACTTTTCTCTACCCGTTCTGAATTACATACTTGGCTAAAGGCACTGGCGTTGTTTCCAAAAATATGTTGTTCCGTTTTTGATATGTATGTACAGCAGTGTTGGAACGAATTTATCATGCTTTTCAATACCTTCTCTATTGATCAAGATAATATCTCTCAAATCTATATATAATATGGGAAAACATATCGTCGTTATATAATACAGATCGAACAGCTGATACCCAACTGCAACCGAAAAACCCAATCCAGCCCATTGGTTAAATTAATTATTCAAACCGACCGCCGTACTCTTCCCCATACTCACAACCGGCACAACCGGCATTTCCAACTTCCGACGCATCGCAACGAAATTCAACGCAGGGTCGCCATTAGCGTCTTTATAATGGATCTCTTCGTCTTTCTCCTGAGCATCATCACCTTCGATCTTGTACGGGGTGTCCAGATCGATTTCTGTGGCCATTTTGGTCAGGAAGGTTGTTATCTGCCACATAATTATTGTTAGGTTCTCTATGTATGTATGTAGCTGTAGTTTGCTTTCTTTCTAGTTTGGACATACCGGCTTCGTAAACCACCGAGTACCCCCGTATTCGAACCAGGATAGATGTCCGCCCCAGGACGTCGTGCACATGACGCCATACGGCGTCCGTTTGATCTCGTTGTATGGTAACGCTTCTTTTACGGCGATCTGTTGGGCATTTCATGTTAGCAAATGAGGTATAACCCCGTTGTGAATATAGGGGGTGGGCGCCAGGGATGCATCAATTTATGTATATGCTTACCGGATCATCCTCCGCCTGGATGACGAAGAAGGGGATCTTTATGGCGAATATGGAGTCGATGGAGGAGGCATCGCGGTAGTAGGCAGTTTCTGTAGGGTAGCCCCAGACTGGTGCTTGGAGCTCTCTGTTTGAGATGTCTTTAGCAAATTGCGTTTGGTCAAACTGAGTGTTGAATTCCCCCTGTCTTATATCTATGGAAGATAATAGACAAGAAATATTTATATGAGGAGTATTACGGGGGAAGCCATGAAAGCAAATAAATCAACACACACCTATCGAACTCATGTAGATATTTAATATTTCGAATTCGCTCAACGTTGACACGCGGATGTTTGGACATCTCGTCGACATGCCTTTTTTTTTTTTTTAGTTTCGCTCGTTAGTAATTTGTACATACATCCCTGTCCACCTGTACGAAAAATCTCCGCGCAAGGCATATATGCAAGATGTAAAGCTTACTGCTCAAAAAGTCTTTTCATATTACTGCCCATAGTCTTGGAGTACACTTCCATCCCCAGCCATGTCCGCTGCAGGGCTAACGAAGTGACATCCAGGTTCCACGGGCTGGAACAGATAACTGCGGCTGAGAGCAGGCAGGATTCGCCCTCCTCGCCGAGATACTGTAATTAAAAAAAAAGATGTCAGCGTAATTCAAAAATGAAGATACGTTATCCCCTTCCATCCAAAATTTGAGCCTGGTATAAAGATACCAGACACACAAAGAAGGGAGAAAAAAAATGAACAACAAAAAAAACTTACATTCGTCAAAATATTCGCCCCCAACGAAAACCCAATTCCAAACAACTTACGCTGCGGAAACGCCTCCCTCACCCACCCCACCAGCTGGCGCACATCCCAGGTTGCACGCGCATTATACAGAATCGGACTCGTAACACGCGACTTGGCGCACCCGCGGAAATTCAGCACGCAGGCCGCCCATCCAGCCTTGAGCAGTGGCGCGATCACATGTCGCAGGTATATCTCATGCGACCCGCCAGATAAGCCGTGCAGGACCACTAGCATGGGCTTTGTATCTGTTTCGGAGGGGAGGGCGGCGAATTCCTCCGCTGTGAAGAAGGAGGTGCGCGGTGGGAGGAGATGGGGAGGGGGGCCGGCATGCTTGGGTGTCTTGTTTATGGTCTCCTGTGCGCCGGGGCTTGTATCTTCGGCCAGGGAGGTTTCGTAGGGCGGGACGACGAAGTCGACATCGAAGCTGCCGCTGTAGGCTGCGTTGTTGGCCTGGAAGGTCCAGCGTTTGTAGTAGACGGGGACGTCGTCGTTTTTGAACACTGTGTAGGCTGTTTGGAGGTGGCCGTTGAAGAGGAGCGGGTTTAATTGGCACTTTTGAGGGGTGGAAGCTTTGCAGAGATCTGGGAGGGAGATGTATGGCTGTTCTTGGTTTTGGTCATCTTCTTTTATATCTTTTTGAGCTGTTGAGGTGGACGGAGAAGAGGGAGCGGAGGAGGAGGAGGAGGATTTAAGGGCTAGGCGGAGGGCTTTGGGCGCATGGTGGAAGGAAACCTTTCCGCTGGGGAGGAGGGAGGAAAGATATCCCATTTGACAAAGGAGGGTTCTATGGCAGACAAAAGGATATCTGTAGTCAACCGGTATCCAGTTTCTTCTTCTGCTGGATACACACTCGAATGGAGACTGCGAAGGTGGATGTATAGTATTTATAAAGTATCACAGCATTCGTTTCTAAAGGTATATATATGGGAGTATATTACATGAAGTTGCAAAAATTCGAAAAGCATATGCAGAGAAAAGATAAGAAAAAAAAAAAGAAATCCATTAATAAAATAAAATCTGGGTCCCGAAGATGATTATCAATGCGATTCTATTGGCATTTGACATCTACAGTTTTCGGGATAGCGTCATCGCTGCTCGGGTCCGGCGCTCGGGTCTGCGTGGGCGAGTCAGAACTTAGCGGCCGCCAAAATCCCGAACAGGCTCGAGCTCGACGGGTGACTCGAGTAACACAAGATGGCCGTAGGTATTGATTATCCCTTTTCTAAGTGGTTTACCTATTATCGTGTTTCGGAATGCTGCAGAATACTGCAGGATACTGGACACAAAGATATGCCTAACGTTACGAGGAGTAAGTTACAAGCAACGAAAAACCTGAGCCTCAGCACTTCTTTTTTTTTAGAGTTAAAATTATATCTTGCTCGTATTCGGGACACCAAGGAACAAGCATCGATGGGGCAAAAGTGGCTGGAACGGGAGCTAGCGTTAACTAATTAGATCCACTCGGAAAAACGATTGGAGCAGTTTCCTTGGTTCATTATGTACCTTTTGCAACACAGTAAGGAATGTATTCTTGACATACAACTACTCATGATTCTGATTGATCAGTTTGTATCTTGATGAATTGACTGTGCTGACTTCTCATTGATTGATAGTTTATCTCATCAAATATTTTACTGTTTTTCAAATTTAAAATTATATGATATGAATATACACATTCAAAAGTGTTTAATATACTGAGTTTAAATTTATATTTCTTTTTATTATTAGTTATCAATTTTATATGCTATTTCTTCTACTTAATCTCTTAATCTCTTAATCTTTCATTATATATATATTTCTTTTTATTATTAACTATCAGTATTTCTTTTTATCATTAGTTATTAGTTATATATATATTCTTTTTTATTATTAGCTGTCAATCTCATCTACTATTCTTTTATTTATATATATACTCTGTGATTCTGATGATGTAGTGATTAATACACTGCTACAGAGTCTCAATTGACAGTCTTTCTCTCTGAGAGAATAAATGTCAAGAGAGAGCAGATTCAAATTCTGTGAGAGTTTTTTTTTAATCAAGCTTTCACTGTTAAGTCTTAAAACAGTACTGAGAACTCTCAGATGTAATACTCTATAGTGAATTATTATCAAGTTTAAGAGATGCTATCTGAGAATTCTCAGATACTAATTCTCACTAATCTTAGAGTGTTTCAAGTCAGATCAGTACTAACTAGTGAGATCTAAAGTACTCACAGAATAGTGAGTTATTATTAAGTTTAACTGATCAGATCTTATCTTCTAACTAATTAGATATCTATCTCTGAGAAATTGAGAAATAAAAATCATCTGATTAGAGTACTTCAGATCTAGTAAGAATTTAGATAAGAAGAGATCTAGACATTTTTAATAGATAATTAATGTAAGTAAAACTGTGATGACTAATTAATAGACTGAAATACTGAGATTAACAGCTGAAAAATTAGAGATTTTAACTAGAATTAAATAGTTTTGATATTATTTTTAATAATTCTAATTAGATAGACTAGTTAAAAAGCTAGCTGAGTAGCAGCTGTTTAGAGAGAATTAATTTTCAAAAGTCTGACTCTCAGAGTTCTAATCTTTAGAGCAGGTGTGAGAGAACAGAGATAGTAATGAGTTATATAAAATGTTAAAATAAATATATAGTTTAAAATGTAAACTGTAGAGATTTATTCTATAGCTCTTTAAAACTGATTTCTTTTTTTTATTCTTTCTTTATTATATCTCTCTAAATTGCTTTGAGTTGAGAAAAAGTGTTGAAAAAAAAGTGTACTATATAAAGAGCTTTTATATTCTAAGCTGAAATTTTCTATTTTACATATTTTGAAATTGATAAATATATATTAGTTAGCTAGATAATCTCTGAAAAATTCTGAGAACTTTCAGTTCTTAGATAGATATTATAGTCTTTAACTATATACATCTATAATTGAAGAATAATAATAATAATAATATATACTCTGTTATCATGACTGTTATTTCAAAGTTTACTTTAAAGACTATTTCTTTATTCTCTTTCTATTATCACTGAATATAACTGTCTAACTATAATTTTCTTCACTGTAAAGTGCTTTCAGCTTCTCTAAATATTGAAGAATTTACTACTAAATATTATTAATTTACTATTATATACTATCAGACTGATTTGAGTATAGAGTCTTTTATCTCTTTTTATTATTTTATTGATTTTAATTTGAAGACTTCACTGATATATATAGTATATAAAAAGAAGAGCTCTGAAAGTGTAGAAAAAAAGTAATAAAGAATAAAAGTAAGAAACTTATTTATATCAGATTCACTATCAATTCTCAGTCATTTTATTATAAGATTTAAAATAGATGAATTAATTATACAGTACTTACTTTATATTATATACTATAACTGATTTAAATTCTTTTATATTACTCTTTTTATTTATTATAAATATTTAAGATGTATTCTTACTCTTTATTTTAATAGTATTTTTATTGAATTTTATAAGTTTAAGAATTTAAAATATAATCTACTATAATTATTCTCTTTTATCAGATCTACTTAATATTATTAACTCTGAGATTATATATTAAATACTGTGATTTATACAGATTAGCTATTTATTCTACTCTCTGTAATTTTTATAATAATACTTATATCAGATTCTCTCTCTATGAGTCAATCACTTTCATCTAAGTAAAACATTCATTAATTATTCAGCAATCATCTGCATATATAAAAGATCACACAGTAGTTAGTTCTCTAATATCAATTAACTACTTTACAAGATCATCTTCATCAGATTATATTCTCTCTTATGTATAAGAATCTGCTATTTTTAACTTAAATTCTTATGCTTCATACTTAATATTTAAATCAAACACTTAATCACATTCTGAAACACTGTATTAGTGATTCTGTGACTGCTCACTTTAAACTAAAAGATCTCTGTTAACTCTGAAGTTGATTAATCTACTACAGACTTCTGTAATAAGTCTGTAAGCAATCTCTATATTCTCATATAAATAGAAGTGTAGACAGTAATTACACTCTTACAAGCAGCTTCATTATTGAAGATGATATTATCTCACTTATATTCATATTAATCACTAGAAGCAGAAGATATTTAATATGATTATTATATATAATTAACACTCTTAAATAAGAGTCACTTGAGCTGCAATTATCATCTCAGACAGCTTATAAAGTTTGAATAAAAATAAATACAGATTATAACATAAGTTCAAGAGAGAAAAATGACTTACTCTTAATCAGATATTTAACACTCACTCAAGATAACTCTATCAACAGTATCACTGAAATGATAACAGACTTCACTTATTTATAAGAGATAGAGTTCTCAGAAACAGACACAGTAAAATCATCTGTAAGAACTGACTATAAAAATAGAAATTTAATCTCAATTCATCTGTGACTGTAACTTCAGTTACTGAAATAAATAAGTTTCATAATTTCAAAAATAATTACAGTTATATTAAAATGAAAATTATTATAAAGCTCTCAGAGTTAAAAGACTATAATATCTGATATTATAAAATTAAATTAAAAGTGATCTTGATTAATATATCTTATATTCTTATGAATGAAGAGCTTTCTCTCAATACTTAACTAACAGATGAGAATTTGAAGATCTGACACTATAAAGAAAGCTGATTATAAAAGTGTATATGAAGCTCAATGAAAACAGAGCTATAAATACTCATTCAATCAAAACTGAATCAGATTGATAAATTTGACATCATTAAAATGAGATGCTCAGCTGTACTATAACAGACAATTGAATTAAAGTATTAAATGCACTGAGCAGATCTTCAATTCAAATTATATAATAAAGTCACTGATATATTAATTACTGATCATGATAATGATATTACACTATATACAAAGCACTGATAGATGATAATAAATAAAATAAACACTCATGACTGATTAATATTCAAAGACTTTCTCACTCAATGATTCATTCACAGTCTGAGAACTCATACTCAAACATTCATTTAAATCTATTTTAAAAACCTATATCACAGAACTCTGAAGATATCTATTTCTGAAATTGATTTTGATAATCTCATTAATGATTTTATTCACTTTAAGACAGTTATCAGATTAAATAATAATAAGAAGAGAATATCAGCAAGATGATAATAAATAAAATAAACACTCATGACTGATTAATATTCAAAGACTTTCTCACTCAATGATTCATTCACAGTCTGAGAACTCATACTCAAACATTCATTTAAATCTATTTTAAAAACCTATATCACAGAACTCTGAAGATATCTATTTCTGAAATTGATTTTGATAATCTCATTAATGATTTTATTCACTTTAAGACAGTTATCAGATTAAATAATAATAAGAAGAGAATATCAGCAAAAGAAGTTAAAAAGAAAAAGAAAAAGAAAAAGAATAAAAAAGCTGAAAAGACTAAAGAAATAGATAAGTTTAAGAAATAATAGCTCATCAGCAACTGAAAAGAAGACAGCTTCAACACTTGTTATAAGAGTGAATTTAACAGAAGTTTTAAATATAATTACTGTAATTACTGTGAACACACTGAAGTAATCTATCACATCAAGAATTGAAAGAATTAATCATAAAAATGATAAGAAATCAATCATTTCAGCATTGAATATTATACTTGAAAGAACACATCTTCTGATGAAAAAGTGAAAAATAGCAACTTTGCAGAAATCA
>LDEV01000734.1:354-29846 GCA_001014755.1 Blastomyces silverae | reverse complement strand
CAGCTTCGGCCTCGGCTGGAGCAGCGGCTTGTTCTTGTGTTGGTTCAGTAGGCTGCACACCGTCCATAGGCTCTCCTTCAGGATGTTCAGCGGCTTGCTGTGCACTTTCTTCAGCGGCTCTCTCGGCTCTCTCAGCTTCTTCTTGACGCCTTAACGCTTCCTCCTCCTCCTCCTTTCGTTTTCTCTCCCGCTCAGCTTCATCCTTCGCGAGTTGTTCTTGTCGCTCTCGCTCGATTCTCTCCTCCTCTCGTCGCTTAAGCTCTTCCTCCAATTGCTTTTGTCTAACTTTTTCTTCTTCAATAGCTGGGGGAACAAGAACTTTAAGGAGCGAATTTACAACCCGCTGGGCTTTCTCCAAGTACGAATTATTAAACAAGAGTCGTGCTTCCTCTTGCCAACGAGTCGAGGTTGTCGATAGGACAAATGTGACCGCTTGATAAGGATCGTCATGAGGACGTCTGGTGGTCACTGGGGGTCGACTTACGCCGAACAAATTCTGGATACGACCGGCGGGAACACGAGTAATAACACGCTGGTCAAGACGAACACGGACTCCTTCTCTAACCACACCAAAACCACCGCCACCTTGACCGAGGGCTTGCATAATTGCGTTCATGAATGTAACCGGGCTATCCATCGAGAGAAGACGACCTTGGTTGTTAGGATCAATTGCATGGACCCAGTCACTCAAAGCTTCGGGAGGACCTCTGGCTCCAGGCGCAACGTCTATAGGGCGGTCGTTACGATGTAGCAGTGGATTGCTCCCATCGTCATTTCCACGCGAGGGAATTTGATTCCGATGGGTTCTATAACCCGGGATAGGTACGATACCGTGACGACTTCCCAGGCCTCCAGAAAACATGCTCCATGGAGGGGGAGGGATTCCACGAAATCGACCATGAGGAGCGTGGCGGTGATCCATTGATGCATCAGTGTCATGCAACATAAATTGGCCTGCGTGATCGAAATCTACATCAAATATTATCTATCAGCAAGAACTTCCTTCAAAAGTAAACATAAAAAGCAAAAAATAACACAGATAACATGAGAAAATTAAATTCATACCAAAGGTCTGAATCAGGTCTTCATCGTCGTCCATTTCGTCCAACCCTTCCAGCTCATCTATTTCGTCATCCTCGTCTATGGAAATCGTAAGAGGACATCGCAAACAGTTAGGAGTGGGAAGAATGAGAATCTTACCTTGGTCATCCTGCATTTCGTCGTCCATCAGGTCATCATGAAGTTCTTCTCCCATTCCCATATCTAATTCAAGCCGGTGAATATCAAGGCGGTTTCTATTTTGCTCCCCTAGAATCCGTAACACATTTTGCAAGTTAGACCCGTGGTCTCCTTGAGCAAAATCACCCAGTTCGTTCTCTAGTTGGTTCATACCGTCTTCCTCATCATTGTCCGAGATATCTTCACTTTCCCATTCACCTTCGTCACCATCCTGGAGGCTGTCGTTGTCATTGTCTCCAGTGATTTCACCCGCGATCAAATCATCGTCCATGGCCGACGAACCTTCTTCGTCTTCGTCGTCGTCTTCATCGTCCTCATCGTCGTCGTCATCATCGTCATCGTCATCGTCATCATCGTCGTCGTCATCGTCATCTCCATCGATGAGGACTTCAATATCCATACCAGAATCCCCAGGCAAACCTTCAATGGGCCCTCGCCCATCCATATCCTCTTCATCTTCATCACTAACGACCTCTCCATCATTCTCTGGCATATCCTCTTCATAATCCATTTCTTCATCATACTCGTCGTCGTACATCTCTTCATCATCCTCCGAGTCTTCTTCGCTAGTAGTACCCTCCTCATGATTTGGTTCGAACATGCCAAGCGTAGAATGTCGGAAAAGATCGGGGGTTTCTTCCCGCTCATCTTCCATATCCGATACAGAGGTTGCCGAAGATATATCATCTTCATCGGTTTGCCCTGGCGTGGTTGGAATGCTCGAAGTTTCACTCAACAAGACTGCAGTTTGTGTAAGTTTGTTCAGCGGTCGAAGAATGTATTTAACAGCCCTCTTTGCTGGAGGGAAATTCAAATCTATATCGGATATAGACGCTGTAAAGGCTGAAATGAAATTCTTTTCAAACATAGTTTTCGCAACCTGGCGAGTAGACGATGGGAAATGCGTGGTGCCATCTCCACTTGTGCCTCCAGAGAGCATCTTATCAAATAGATCGGCTAAACTAAGAAGTCGAGCATATTTTGCATCAAGAGGTTCATTCGATGCATTGGCATCTTTGTATGATTTCAGGGCATGCTCGAGGACAAACTTGCGGACAAACAGGAGCTCAGGTTCGTTGTCATCATTTACAACAGTGCGACGTCTAGATGGCCCACCAAATTCTCCCGTCTTGGTGCAGAGGGCAACGATCACCCGCATCGCCCAATTAGAAGTATTGACCCGCTTTTTGAAAGGGATAGATTCTCCATGATCCAGTGTCCCAATAGGAACTAGCGAGTTTAGCAAATAGTTCAAAATACCGGAGCGCGGCTTCGAAGGGGTCGTGGCGAGGGGGTCAGCTTTGCGTGAAAAATTGATGAACTCCACTTTTGTGCGGTTATATGAGGACAAAAGCTCAGTTAGGCACTGTAATAGGAAACAGCGGTAAATGTAGATGGGATGCTCGTCTGCCTTAAATTGGGGCTTTTCAGCCTTCTTGGGAGGCTTGCTAGTCTGTGTTCCCGAAGTAGATGAAGTTGGCGACGCTGGTCCGCTTGCCATTTCTACATCGCTTTGAGACTCTATGCGGGGTATTGACTTCTCTATAGATTCTGCGGGTGGTTCCTTGTCGTCGACATCGCGATAAGAAAGTAATTCAGAGAGCAAGTAGTGGATCACACCATCAGGATTTTCAACAACGGGCGCCTTGAGCTCCGTCGATTTACACTTCTCCTTGCCATCTTTGCCTTCCTTACCCTCCTTGTCCTCCCTAGCTTCCTTGCTCTCAGCTGGCTGTCCATCTTGAGGTTCAGTATGAGGTTCGGCAGACTCTGGCTTCTCAGAACTTTCATTGTCCTCCTGGTTAGAATGGCCCTGATCTCGGCGAGAAGCCGCATCATTTGCTTCAGACTTCAGGACCAGGAGTTGTGGTCGTTGGTGTGAGTCGTACCGCTGTAGTTTTAATTTCTCATTCGTAACCTCCACAAACAGTGTCGGGTTCCTCAAAATAAGATGGGCGAATTGGCGCACATATCCCGTGGTGTCCGTCTGACGTGGTGATCGACTTTCAAAACCAGCAACAATTTCACTTCTCATTATTTGACGAACGGTATCATTATCTTCAATGATATGTCTCAAGATGAGCATAAATGTATTCTGAAGTCTGTCGTCTGAACCACTAGCCAATTGCTTGATCATGACAAACAGGCGTTGAAGGTTGCGCTTTTCTCCTAGTCGTACGGCAATATCCCTTTCACGGGTCAAGATGACGAGGATGCGGGAAACAGACAGCGCGAGTGTTTCGTCCTTGCCAATCCGAGGGAGAATATCAACCATTGTTTCGAAAAGCTCCATCTTGTCGGAAAACGGAATAACTGGTTCCTCAAGCTGTGCTGGCTCTCCCGGTCCGGCAGACCCATCGGGACTTGGTGGATTCCACCGAATTAAAGGTGGCGTTACGTCATCAGAAAGGACTCTTTCAAGAATGAGCAAAACTTGCGGAATCCACGGACACGATTCATCAGTAGGTTTTTCAGAGGAAGAGGATGGGATTTTGATAAAGCCAAGCAGGTTCGAGAAATTTTCCTTCAGCTCTTCAAGAGTGGCTTCATACACGTCCTTATCTTGTAGTACCAAGGCTAACAAGCCAGCGTATGCCGCTATTTTCTTTCCTGCCGATTGGAAATTCTCTTCCATTTGGAGAGATATTAGGAAATGCATCAACGTTTCACCAACCTCCCGACGAAAATTGACAGGGTCAGGGAGCCTAACGGTTGCAGACCCAATAAGATCGGCGAGCTCAAAAGTTATGTCGTGATGACTATTCAATACATCTAGACATCGTTCAATGAGGTTGCTTCGGACTTTATCACGCTCACTGTCCAGGTCTTCAATAGTTACTACTTCCCGTCGCTTTGGAGAAGGAGCCGGTTGGCTAGTCGGTGGAGGTTGAGGAGCGGTCTCCGCGCGCTGAGCAGGTGTGCTCCTCTCTTCAGCCGGGGATTCTTCCTGGTCGTTAAGAATATTATCAATGCTCATTGCGAGCAGCCCGCCAGTATTCGATGTATCGTCACCCTGTGCACCTTGATTTGCCGCACTCTCTGCTTGGTTTGTTCCACTTTCCTCGACGTTTGTACTTGGTTGGGTAAGGTGGGGAAACAATGAGGCGATATCGAATGGGGTTGCAGATAAAATCTGAGTGCCGTCCGATGGGGGTTGCGAGGTGTTAAGGTTGGTAAAGATGCTGTCACGGAGCGAGGGACTACTACTTGTCGCTTGTTCTAATTCATGAGAAGGGACTGGGCTCCTAGGTGGTGGGCGGAGACCCTTCTGGCTGGCACAGTATTCTTCGGCAGCGGACGCGCTGTTATTACAGCGGTAGAGGGCCTCTCGGGCAAGATTATCGTCATGACCATTTTCTTTTAGCGTGGACAGACGCTCCCTATGGCACGTGAAGGTTCTTGGAGTCGCCGCTGAAACGGCAGGAAGGCTTTCACCACGACGGAAGGCTCCCGTTTCATATTCCCCTTCAAGGACAGAGCGAAGAATATCAATCAGGGATTTTAGAATAGAGCTCGAAGCTTCTTCAACAAACCCGGAACTCCACATTTCTTGCACCATTGGTATGACTTCCATTCGAAGTTCAACCAAGAACTGCGCTGGAAGAAAATAGTCAGGACGGTCACGGTCACCGCCAGTGGTAGCCATGGCCTGGGTCTGGGTAGAGTCGATAATATATTGAGCAGATGTCATCTCGGAAAAGAAATTAAGAATAATCTTAATCCCTCCATAAGCAGATGCCAGACGTGCAGGAACATCTTTTGAAGTACTATCCTCCCGAGAACCACTATCCTCCTGAGCTTGAGGGCCAAGGGTCTTAATCTCATTCAGGAATAAACCACACAAATCTTTCATCGTCTGGATCCCATTTAACTTCTTGAAAGCCGATAGAATGATTGTCAGGCAATGAGAATGCGGGCGCTCAGCGGTAGCTACAAGCAAGTTAGTTGGATTTTTCACAAATAGAAAAAATATATAAAAAAAGGACTGTTGGACGGGGGAAAAGCGTACTATCAAATAGTAACTGAGAGAACGAAGACAATATGACTATGAGATACGAAAACCGGTCTTTTACACAAGTTGTTTTCTTAGGCGCGTCAAGGTTCAATTGCTCCAGAATCATCGAAGCAATCGCATCAGCAACGTTGCCGGCCTTTTGCCGTTGAAAGTTGTCCATTCGCCGTTTGCTGATAAGACCATGACCCAAAAGTTGGAAGAAACCAGTTATAGAGGATGGTAGAGAACTGAGCAGGTAACGGAGAGTTTTCACATTCCTAAATGTCGCACCCTTCTCTGAGCTAACAGAGGTTTGAGTAACCGCGCTTTGACGTGCGGTCTCGCCGTTGGGAAGTCCACGGGCAGGGTCGGTTCCAACCGCTGTTCCTGTTGTATCTTCTGTTGCCACATCGCCAGGCTCCGATACATCATCTGCGAGTAAAGTACTCGGCGGTTCAATTTCTTCCTCTCCATCAAACCCATATCCAGGAACTCTAGTAGCTTCATTCCAAGATTCTGGCATATCCTTCTGCAGCAAGATTTCTTCCCAGACACAAGCCGAATGCAAGGACCCAAGTCGCTTGACAAGAGCAACATATTTATCGGCTAAATTTACCTGGACAAACGGAGATGTCTGCTGGCTAGGTCGGGTCGGGTAGATCGGCGGTGTATATGCTTCGCGGAGGATATCTGTAAGAGTATGGACAGCGACGAGGTGTTTTGTGAAATAAGTTCCTTTAGCCTTCACATCTTCGGATTCTGGAGTTTCGGCAGTATTCTCGATCGGCTTCGACGGGTTTGTCAAAGGAGCGAAAAATCCTGTTTGACTAGACTGTCGCCAAAACGGAGCTAAACGATCAACTGCATCCTGGGTCCGTTTCAGAAGCGAAGGAAGCACAAGGTGCGGCTTCACCTCAACCATATAGTGGATTACTTGTGCTAGCTGCTGACTCGCTTCCGTGTTATGGAAATCGAATGGCAGGCTCTGAAGGGTGGCAAAGTCAAGGACATACTCCACCCCTCCTGCCTCGATAAAACTGGCGCAGATGGTGTGGTTCTCGAAAAAGGCATTTAGGAATTTCACAACAGGGAACATGTAGTTGGGAACAGAAAGCCCATGCCCATCAAGGTCCTTGAAATCACCATTTTCCGGCTTCTTCGGGGGTGTCAAGGCGCTTCCATCCCGGGGGGTCGTTGTGACACTCCTCATCTCAGAGTCTGCTGGTTCTGTTGGCTCTGCCTCGGAAGGGGGCTGCTGATTACCAAGAGTATAAGTGAAAGCAGAGCCAATATCACCAAGCAAGGAAGAAGAGCCTCCAGCTATGGAAAGCTTTCCATCTTCTCCTTCAGTCCAAAGCTTCGCACCAAGTCCACATTCCGATGCTTTGGATTTGCAATGTTGGGCTACGCGAGCAACCATGAGCAGAACAGCACTCATGACCGCAGACTTCAGCGGGGGGTGATGTCGAACGAGTTCGTCGAATGAGCCACCCAAAACGCGAACAAGATTTGAATCATTCTTCATGCATTTCACGTGCTCTGGACTTTCGAATATATCAAAGAAGGTTTCAAGGGCATCTGACTTTCGGAATAACTCTAGACCTCCTTGGTTCAGACAGATAGCCCCGAATGCTTGGGGGATACATACGATCGCTTCGGTCGAAGGTAAGATTCCTTCAGCAAGCTTGCGATCAGGTGTCCTGACAATCTTAGACTTGAGAGTCTCATGATCGCCGGCTTCTGCACGTGCTGGAATAAATAGAGGTCGGGTTTCGGCTGGAGCATGATCACTGTCCTCAGTATCAGTAGTGGCAGTGTTGACATCTGCTGTATCGCTCGGGATCGGTCGACCAGTCACTGCTTCGAGGAGGCTCTTGCTCAACCCGGCTTCGGCAATAACAGTGTAACTGGTTGGCACGTTATGTATGAAATGGCTCATAATATTCACTGCGCCGCTCCATACATGGGACCCGTAGATACGGGCGTTTTCCATGACCAAACGAAGAGCCGTTAGAAGTGGAGACGAATTGATAAGATTCCGAAGTAGATCCTCGAATCCACCACTGTTATGTTGCATTACATGGTTGACGAACTTGAATAACCACCTCAGGGATTGCTGTTGGAAGTATGGAACCTGGTAATCGATGGAGGGCGTCTTAAAATGTGCCGGAATTCCCGCATCCTTAGCCACAGAGTCAAACGACGTCTCCGTCTCGAAAGAGATCAGATTTAAAATGGCATCGAAACCTTTGGCTCCAGCCAATGTTGTCAACGCATCTCGAACAGAATGAACAAAAGTATCCAAGAATTCCATGACTCGAGGATATATTTTTCTTGCTTTATCCGTCCTAAGGTTCAAGATGTCGACAAACAGAGGAATCAATCCGGCCGCCACGAGAGTCTCCGGAGTTCGCGTGCCAGCATTTGGAAGAGTTCGAAGCAGTGCAAACAGGGCCTCTCTCCAGTCATCAGCTTCTGGTGGGTCGTCCGCCTTCTCCTGGATGGCTAGGTCTGCAACAGCCTTCCGCGTGAGAAACATAAGTATTCCGTGGTTAACATTCACGCTAAGGGCCGCGCAAACATCCGCAGATCGGGATTTATGTTTTGCCAGAGCGTCGAGACAGTTGAGCGCGAAGGTCTGGTTAAGCGTTGAAGCAGTAATATCACCTGCGACACCGAGGTGCACAAACTCTGCAAGCTGATAGGCAAGTTGCAGCCGCTTCGGTATATCAGAATCATGATTAAGGACCTTTTGCTGGAAGAGAGTTTCCGGATAAATATATGCCAAGTTTGTGACTGCAAGGACTCTGATGGCAAGAATCTGACGTCTGGTCTCTGTGGAAGTTGCAAGAGCATATGCAACACGAAGTCGTTGTAGCAACTCATACTTCGAAGTGTCGTTTGGAAGTTCCTCCAGATGCGTTTGCAAAACTTCCTCAATGCTCGTGGATACTATCGTCGAGCTTGGGATTTCCAAAGCTTTAACTCCTCTATTCGTTTCCTCGTATTTATAGATTGGAGAGCTGGTTAATGGGGCCGTTGGTGAATCATCCGTTGCTGAACTTCTACTCAATCTTGAGCTGGGGTGAGTAGAAGCTCTACGCAAGGGAGTCGGGGTCGCCGGGGGTTGCTGGGAATTCGGGATGCTCCCGGCTCCTACTGCAGTGGTAGCTTCAGCAGTGTCCGAAGAGGGCGAGTAATACGACATGCTAATACTAGCCCATTCCTCCCAGGCCTGAGCAGGGATCCCATTAGGCTCTGAGACATCAGACGGCTCTTTAGTAAGGGCAATTAGATCATTCGCATTGCATTTGGTGACGGAAGTCCGACGGCCAACCTGCACCTGGGCGGCCTTTTCTTTCCCCTTAATGCTAATAGATGAACTATCAGCTGGCTTGGCAGGGGCAGGTTTGGGAAACGGCGCAGCAAGCTTCTGAACACGCTCCAATTCAATATTGTAGTGTGTGGCAAGTAAGCTCTGATGGAAATGAGTACTATTCGATTGTCGTTGTCTGGAAAAGTAACGCTGGGCCAAGCTGACACCGAGACGGAGCGTACTCTCCAGAAGGGAAAGCGATGTGGTATTCAAGAAGTCATTCAAGCGATCGCTGCTGCTGTATAGGCTCCGATTGCCGCATTTCTCCAGCAGGAGTCTTGAGAAGGTTAGGAGAGCCTCGACTAACTCTCGATCTCCTTCAGGTCCGAAGCCAAGTTTGTCCAGATGTGCTTCAGACTCTTGGGTCGTCGCTGCAATACCGGCGGAGACGCATGCGTCGTGAAGAACCAAGCGGCCAAAAGGCTTCGTCTGTGGACCTAAATGGAGGTCATACTTTTCTACCACTTGCTGAAGGATCGTATCAAACCGGTTCAGCACTACAATCCAATGATAGAGATCGCCTCGGGGGAAGGGCCATCGGCGAGGGAAGGTCGAGAGATGTGAAGGAAGTTCCGGGATGTCAACGGTAATGGTTTGTTGAACGAAGGTAGCTAAGGCGGGAGACTATAGAGGATGAAAAGGTATTAGTATAAAAAAGTGACCCTACTCAATCAAGATTTCTAATACCCATACCCGCCCGGGTATAAAATTGATATGGCGGGGAAGCTGAGGTAAGAAGGAAAAAGAAATAAAAACGACAAGGTGAACACAACTTACGATTGTAGCCTCATGCTTAAGGCCCGCCACCTTCTTTATTCTCCCCATATTAGAATATAGCTCTATAGTCCACCATGGGAGGTTGCGCACTACCAGGAGCCTGGTGGTAAAGGTCGAGAAGCTCCGCGAGAAGTGTTGCTTGACCGGCCTTGCGTCGCCACAAGGTTGACTGCGGGGGGGCTATTTAGGGACTTCTTTCCTTGATTTCCGGAGCTGCTGTTAGTGATCTCTGGATAAGATACTGACCTAAGAAGCAAGAATCTGATGCGTTGAGTAGATAGCTC
The DNA here is from genome assembly GCA_001014755.1 of Blastomyces silverae. Lineage (NCBI taxonomy): Eukaryota > Fungi > Ascomycota > Eurotiomycetes > Onygenales > Ajellomycetaceae > Blastomyces > Blastomyces silverae. Next base: position 20,176 of record LDEV01000734.1, on the reverse strand, counting down.
AGGTCGATCGACGCTCGGTTAGAGAGCAAGGGTGACAGAATCGATGAGGTTCAGGTATGGGCTAAACGCGACAGGTAAGAACAAGCCCAGATTGTAAGCAGGGGAAGAACGAGTGCAGGTCGCATCCCCAGAAGCTTGAGCACTTTATCCTAATTACAGAGTCACTGATTCTGAGTCTAGGCTTGATGGCAGAGGGGATCGTGGCGATGGAGCGAGGAAGAAGATGTTTGTTGGATGTTGTCAAGAGTCGGTTGGACGTTGGTTGCCAAAATTATTCTTGCCTATTGCCTTGTTTGTCACCGCGTAAAATTACACGGGTAAATACACAGAACGGGGGAGCTCTCGGCGGTAATCTTGCGGTGCCTTACCTCTTTCTTACCTCCGCAATTACGCTTTACAAAACCTACAGTGTCTGCTAAGAAGTTTGAAACCCTCCCCTTTTATGCTAGGCTTAATGTAGTTTAGGGTAGTCACCATTTAGTATTGAGAAGCCCTAATTAATTTTCTCATCATTCATCTTGGCATGAATTCTCCATTCATCTTGACATGAATCTCTCATTAATATTTTGTATATCAATCATCCACTTGAATAATAGCATTCACACAGTTTGGCATAGTAATAGCTAAGTTATTAAGAATATCCTGATCTATAGAAATCCAGGCCTCCTGCGCAGTTCTAATTAACAAATCCAATGCTTTCACTGTGTCATTCATGAACTTCAGCTCTGGCTGTAGCTTATATATTTCTCTCTTTAAGATAGCTCACAAATTCTCAATAGAATTGAGATTCAGTGAGTATGAAGATCAATTCATCATATTAACACTCATTTTCTGTAGTAAATTGTGTATAATCTGTGCTGTATGAACGCGGGCATTATCATGCATGAATGTATTGCCTAATTGTAGAAGAGTGGGTAGGATTAATTGATATAACTGACAGATGATCTAGAGATATAAGAGTCATTAGTATGTGGAAATATTATCAAATTTGTATGGAAAATCATACTCTAGATGATACTCCTCTCTGTGGAGATTCAGGATCTTCATCAAGAGATAATAAGCTGATTCAACAGTCAAATCCAAAGACTGCTCAGAGCATCTTTTTGACTCTCTTTCCACATTGTACTTCCTTGACATCCTGTTGAATAAGCTGCTCAGATGGGTGTAAGAATGTTCATTTCTGGCCAATTCCAGCTCTCTGTTCAACTGTACACTCATCTGATCATTTCATTTGTTTTCAATCATCAACTGTGTAATTCTCATGCTGGTGTGCTCAAGCAAGCTGTTGAGCAGCATGGTGAGGCTTGATCTTCAAACATACTTGCTGCTTTCATTTCTGGTGTCCCATCTCACACATGAGCTTGTGTAGAGAGCTCTTCTTAATCTTATCATCAATCTCATCAAGAAGCTCTTCAGCAGTGATATGTGGATTGATATGAACAGTCACATCATATAGGTGATCTCTCTCTTGTTCTGACAGTATTCAAGGCCAGCCAGATCATGATTTGAACACTCCATCTCTTTGTTGAGTGACTCACTGTACAGTGATTTTGAGGGTGGATAAAGGAATCTCAGGATGAATTTGATGAATCTGTGGATAAGTATAGCCTTGTTCTCACAGCTCACATATATGAGAGCACATTTGAGGGATTAATTCTCTGTGGGGAGCCATTTTGAATGATAGAATTAGAGAAAGAAACATGATAATCAGTAGAAAAGAACAGAGATCTGAGATGCAGTGGAATTCTACATTCCTTACCCCTGAATTGTATTCTTGTTGAGGTGTTTTGGTTAGATCTGAAGATCCCCCCTATATTCTCAATTGGGTTAGATTCCTATATCACATGACTCTATTCTGTATACTAACTATCCAACTCTAAACTACATTAAGCCTAGCGTAAAAGGGGAGGGTTTCAAACTTCTTAGCAGACACTGTAACTTACCCATGGTAATTTCCACGCACCTCGTCTCGGTTTGCCTGACACATCATCTGTGAGACGCTGGATGCAGGCTCATCCGCCAATACACCCGCAATCCAGGTTGTGTTATGTTGTGTTGTTGCTGTGGTGTTGATAAGACCCTGTTCATATCGCCTTTCTGCCCGCGGATCGATACGGGACTTCGAACTTCTACGAAGCTCGAAATGAAGATGGTCCAATCACCCATTATTACGCCCAAGTGGGATGACTTCATCGCCCCCAAACCAACATTCCTGGGCAGGATAGTACGAACCACACCCATCTGGCCTTGCTTCTGAACTCCACCCAGTGTTGCGGTCGTATTTTTATGCCAGCACACGACATGGTGAACATTTATCTGATTACGTCCATCCTAAATGAGCAGATGATAAAAGTTTGCTGATAACTTAAGTAGATTATTCATTCCATTCAAGATCCAAAAGATACATATAAATAGCTGGGAAGAAGCAAACGGAAAGGGAGAGAAACTAGACCCGAACACAACAAATAAACAAATCGTCCCCAGAGTTTAAGGCTGCAAAGCGCCCGGAACGTAAAATGGCCAGCATGGTTTGAAGAGACCTTAATTAACCCACGCATGATGGCAGTTCCCCATCCCACTGTACCTTCATGGTTGTTGGGAAGGGAAAGTAGCCAGTATAATCCGGCACTAAATACTTGCTAATGCCACCAGGCCCTGGGATCCTCCTAAGCTCACCTTGGGGACCTGGTACTCGTCGCAGGTTCTCCAGCTTGCCCACCGTTTTCAGCATCGCCGTTAGTCCGGTGTTGCAGATACTAAAACCCAAACACTTATGAGGGCCTTGTCCGAAATGGATATACGAGTCAATATCCCGCGTCAAGTCGACTTTATTGGGTTCCGGGAACTTCTTCGGATCCATAGATGCCTTGACCTAAATCAAAACAATGAGCATCGTGATTTCAATGGATCTCAGGTTGGTTGTGTCTTACCAGGTTACAGGCAACACGATCTCCAGGTTCCAAGTTCAACACTTTTACGCCGTCTTTGATAGTTGACTTGGTGACAACATCTCTGTACAGACCCACCGTTGATCGAAGTCTAGCTCCCTCGAGGAAACTGTAGCCTGATTAGTACACAGCCGGATGTAGCAAAACTCGGCGGGCTTGATGAGAAAGTAACTTACTATTTCAAAAGAAGCTCATCAGCTTCAGCGGTATCCAACTTCGACAATCTATGGATCTCTGGCAAGTGGACAGAGCCTTCCTCTGACAAATAGTAATCGAGACATTGAGAAAATAATTGCGCCTGATTTGCTACCATGCCCCCCGCTGTTGGAAGCATGTGTGTCCAAACGATCTGCTCAGGAGGCGTGCCGGTATCAAGTAAGCGGCGAATCATATGGACCCCATACTCCATCAGAATATCGTTTCCATACAATCGTTCAGCAACGCTCGTGAGGAATCCAGTTTGCTTGATCAGCTGCACATTTAACATGACAATGTCTCCAAGCTGTTGCGTAACCTTCCGAGCTCCCTGGCGAAGAGGGAAACTCTTGGCAGGGTCCGCGTCGAAGAAGATGCAAGTGAAAACAAGCGCCATGATCATATAAAGTTCGGCTTCGGTGTATATACCGCGCGGGTTATCTGCTGTCTTGAGCGGAAGTGAAAAGACGCTCGCGGCAAAATGTACCTGGGCGATGTTGGCGACGTCTCGCACAATGTCCACTTGATTGACTCCAGCAATCTTGTACGATTTTTCGAGCAGCAGTTTGAGAGTAATATGTTCATAGAACTTTTTAACCTCCGCCTCCCATTCGCCATGATGTAAGGCTTTCCCCATCATCTGCCTGGAGGCCGCATTGGGTGGCTCATCTCCAGAAAGCATGAAGTCTCTACCAAACGAATTGCGCTCCTTATGCATCAAAAACTCAATGGCCTCGCCCCATGTAACCTTGAAATCCTTTTGGTTTTTAATGATCGCGTCGCATGCAGCATACGATTCGATCATGGTTGGATGGGGAATCCTCGCTGGTTTGTCCCATGAGTATTTGTTGGCAAAATCCAACTTTGTAAGGATTTCTCTGTTTTCATCGGGCACCACTAAGGGGAAGTGGGCGTAAATTGAATTCGGCTTGAAGTGACTGGGAAATGCCCGGAGGAACAATTTATAGAATACGTGCCCTTGGTCAACGGTGTTGTCAAAGTTTGCTTCATTAAAGCCCCAGTTTGTTAAATTCTTTGGAGTATAATCCACAGTGTAGAAGCGGTCACCTCGTACTAGAGCAACAGCGTCGGAAAGAATTGCCCGAGATATAGTAAAACTAGCACATAGGCCACTTCCCGGTAACAAGGCCTCTTTGGCTTCTTCGACAATGAGTCCAGGGTAGAGTTCGACATTGTCCGGGTGGTCGTACAAATGCTTGAGTTGGTCAGCAATATATGGGTCAGAGTTGATATCCTCGAAAGTTTCGTGAGGTTTGAGATTGAAATATTTGCGGAACTCGTTGAGACTTGAAAGTCTCCAAGAGCGTGCTTGCTTAATCCCAAGAATTTCAACCGCTCTGAAGACAGCGGGAACTTGTGAAGCGCCAAATGGCCCTGCACAATCCTCAATGCTTTCCGTCAGAATTTTGGTTAAGTCGTCGTCGTCGAATAACCCATTTGATCCGCGGGTGAGTTTGGCAAATGGTCGCTTTAGAGGATCTTTCGGAATTCCAGCTTCCCATTTGCCAAGAACCCTCAGGAAATCAGACAGGCTTACTTTATTCGGGTCCGTATCGTCGCCGAATAGCTCTCTATAGGCGTCTTGAGTCCATTTGTCGTCGCGCTCCGAAACGCAGGAATGCCACCGATATACCAAATTAAATTCCGCGGAAACTTGATTGCCACCTGCTTCGTCGATCTCAGTACCAAAAAGGCCTTTCGTAGATTCAGAACGAGGGTCGAGGCTCCAATCACTATCCGTCCGGTTGATATTTAGAATCGTGCGCACATAATCTTTCAAGATAATATTGATGTACAGGCCACATGTAATGAGACGGCCAGTTTGGAAAAGGTCGTTATCATATTTGGCATATGCTTTCCCACTCGACTCAGCTGGCTTCGAGAAGCGATCATCTTGGTTGATCAGAGCCAGATTCTCAACCACATGATTATGGAAACGGTTGAACATTATGAGAAGCACGCCAACACCGGGTGGAAACCCTAAAATTCTCGTCTCGGAAAAGCAGTCCGGCTTCAACTTCCCATCCTTGAAGGATCGGACTGTATTCTGTTCTTCCTGGTTGCTCCCGTACAACGGAGCAAGGTCAAGATACGAGGAAGTAAGGGAACGTGTATAGTCACCACGGTCAGTGCGGAATAGGTCTACCGCTATGTAAGCACCATGAAAATCATTGAGACAGATAATAATGGCTTACCATGAATAATAATCGAGGCCAGGTAAAATAGCATGCTCGATATTTTATTCGGATGAGCTTTGAACTGTTTCCTGACCAACAGACTATCGAAAAGGGTCCCCGGGTCTGGGAGCACTGCTGGTTGGACGGACTTCGATGGCACAGTCCTCGCATATGAAGAACCTGCAACTCCAATTTGTGGCCAAAGGATGTTCTATATCTCATTTAGCTTCGAATGCCGAAATGTTCAGGTAATGGATATCAACTTACGTTGTGTGAACCATCTGCCTGTCGATAAACATACTGTTCGCCGAGATATCTGCATAAAATCCGTCAAAAAAAAAGATATCCTCTGGAAAGGTTTCGAATAAATACCTACGATAACGGTGGATGCTTTAGATCGTTCCAGAGCAAGGAGAGAAGAGCGTTATTCAACCTATCCGCATTTGGCGATTTGGAGGGCAACGAGGAAGCGAGCTAAATATCTGGAATGAATCTCTGGAGATAACTATTGCTTTGGCGGCTGCACCTTACCTGGATGACCCTCTCCATGATATAGTCCTTATCATTGACTGGTTCCCCCGTCGCAGCATTTCGAACAACATCAACCAGCGTATCGAGATCTTTAATGCCGATTTGCTTCAGGTCATCGATTAAAGTCGGTTCAGGTGGCGTTTCGTCTATATAACTTCCGTCCCCAGTTCGGGTAGGCAGCGGCCGCAGCGAAGCGCGGATGAGTTGGCTAAGTTTTGACACGCCATCCTCTATCTCTTCGCGGAGAGAACCGTTCCCAGAAGATCCTGTCATTCTCGACGTTATCTTCACAGCGGCAACGATAGGGAAAAGTAGAACTCTGATGCAGATGTTAGCTACCCACTGCTTCAATCCTAGAGTCATGGTGATGGTGGTGATAGATGCTATCGGAACGCCTAACAGGAGTAGGTGTATGAGGGCTTCCAAGTTTCTCCCAGGCGGCATGTGTCATATGTTCACCCTAGCACATGAAGCCAGAGATAAAGATTTTATCAGGGCATTTGAGACATGGCATTACAATGCACCCCCCACACATAGGGGCTCATGATGATGCTTCTGAAGACATGAACCGCAGCAAATGAGCGGCAATAGCAGGGCAGCGAAGATAATGGTAAGACATTGCATGACTTACCGAAATATGAGCAACCACCAGATCAGACGAGCAAATAAGGACGTGATCCGATTTTAGAAAGCAACACAGAAGGTCGTGAGCTCGGTCACCAAAGGCCGCGGGAGCACAGATACGGGGAAGCAGAAGCAGAGCTATTCGTCTAAAGGAAAACAAGAGCACACAAGAATCAACGATATGGAACTCGTTGATCCATTTATACAGTGGAAAATTGACATTCGCACTTCAGAACGAGTGAACCCTGTTTCCTTGATGGCGAGGCTGAGCGGACATCCGCTCAAGCGTCCAGTGTAGAGTAGAGGAACATCGCCCATAGTTCGAACGAGAAGCAGGACTCCTGGATAGGTCCACCATCGGGCGATCCAAGGCTGCATTTTTCTCTGCTGGCTGTTCCAGACGAACGCAGATCCCGTTTGTCGTCGCCAGTTTGAACCCGGGATTGGGTGGATGGAATTCAGCCGAGTGGGGAGAGCATGGAACACATGCAGGCCTGGGAGATGCACAATCCCTTGAGCTACTAGGTGCTAAGTTGATTGGAGTTATGCGTACAAGCATATCTGGGCCAGATTTGTGATTTCCCGCCTGCATCATGGACGTGCCCACAGAGTCCATCGGTTGCGGCAGCCAACGACGGCACTAGGAGCACATGTCCAGTTGATTGAAGTTCGTCTCGCCTCCCAGGCTGATAAAAGAGGCTGAAAGATATCCCAAAACAGGGGGAAAAAAAGAGAGGCTATTAAATACGAGGACAACGAAGGCGCAAAATCATGTCCAGGGGTTAATAAGATGCAACCAGGATCGAAGGCTGTGGTCCCCTTCCTTCAGCCGCTAATAAATTGGGGTAGCTGTTCCCTGGTGTTTCGGGTATTGAAGTCACATCGAACGCTGTCCGTTTGCTGGGCGAATTGGGCTCACCAGATTAATCAGTGGGCGATTGTTTGGCCATCTTCAGTGGCTGGCTAGGGAGCAACCGTGGCCAAATTATTGGTAAGCTCCTTCAGGCTGTAACTAATGTCAACAATCCATGAATAACTACGGAGTATTAGTAGTCTGGAAGTAGAACAAGCCTGAGCTGGGCCGCTGCCTCCCGCGCCAGGCATAACCCCGCTTCCCTTGTGTCGGTACTGTACAAAACCTCTTGCTCTTGGGATGGCTGACCTGATGTTGTGTGCCATAAGCTTGTCAGATGTCACAAGTATTTGAATCAATAATGTTCCGTGCTTTTCTTCAAGAAGCAAAATGTAGGGTGTGAAGGAAGATAGATATATGCACTCCGTTTCTAGTTGCTAATGCCGCTCGCGGCTCACCAGGCATGCTGTTCGGCAACTAGACTCCCTTGCGGTCATCAGATATGGTGCTGGTTTGCTGGATGACGATGAAGCTATCCCTGCCTTCACCCAATAGCAAACGAATCAAGTATCCCATCTAGGCTCATCCCCTGCCATGCCACAGCTCTACCCCCTGCCAGCCAGATTGGATGACAAGGAGAGATATCAAGGAGACCACCACTGGGCGCAAGAATCTGCCACAGAATCACCTCCATTTGTTAGTTAGACTCAAAGCTTTAGAGACCCTCATCATATGCTAGGCTATCCATGCTCTGTATAAAACTGGCAGATGCAGATGCACTCCAGGACTGCCAATGACCGGATTAGGATGCCTCGGGAGACAACTACCTAGACCTGGGTTCATCACGTGAACTTATTTCGCTTTTTACGAGCAACTTGACCGAACAACCTTCCAACTCGTCGATGTTCCCAGTCTCAGCTCAGTCAAGCATTGTCAGGCCAAGAGAGTACGATTGCTGGTTGATTCATTGATCACTTGAAGGAGACTGTATTCCAATGGCTTCAAATATCACCCTCAGCATCAAGCCGCGAGGTATGTCCAAACTTCGGAGTGCCCTCTTAAGTTTGATATATCCTACTCGCCCATATATCCAGCCAGACATTATAGAAGCGTATCAAAAACTAACAATATAATCCCCTTCTCACCAGGCAAACCAATCGCCAAACTTCCTCAAGAGCTATCAATTGATCCCAACACAACTGGATCAGAGCTATATAGCACCATCGCGTCGCGATGCGGGCTTTCCGTACACCGCATTAGGGTCACCAAGGCCAGCGATGGGAGTGTCATCCACAACAACAGCGATGCCACCGTATACTCCACCGGCCTGCGAAATCAGAGTACCATCTACATAAAAGATCTAGGTCCGCATTTCCTCAGTTCCTTTCTTCCCTCTTGCATTCTCACTCTACCATCTTGGAACCCTCAATACGTATAAATAAAACCCCCCCGGGAAAATTATCTCTCTGACATCATATTCAGGGGTCCAACTCGGCTGGCGAACCGTCTACCTGATCGAATATTTCGGTCCACTCCTCATCCACCCCATATTCCTCATCCAGTCCATGCGCTCCATAATCTATCGCACCCCTGACCCCCCCCAAGTTACCAATTACCAACTTCTCTTCTGCGCCCTCATTCTCCTCCACTTTGTGAAACGCGAACTAGAAACAGCCTTCCTCCACCGCTTCGGCCGCGCAACCATGCCCGCAGTCTTCGTCATCCGCAATAGCGCGCACTACTGGGTCCTCTCAGGTCTTAACGTCGCCTACTGGGTCTACGCACCAACCTCCAAAGCCGCATCTACAACCATTGAATCTGCAAACCCACTCTTACTCTACACTGGCCTAGCCCTATTCGCCTTCGGCCAACTAGCAAATCTAAATACTCATATAGTGTTCCGAAACCTTCGACAGCCCGGGACGAGAGAGCGGGGCATCCCACACGGCTTCGGGTTTAACTGGGTGACGTGCCCCAATTACCTATTCGAGGTAATTGCATGGGTCGGTATGTATCTGGTCAGCGGGTTGAGTTGGAGCGTGGTGCTCTTTATTGTTGTTGCGTGTGCGCCCATGATTAGCTGGGCGAAACAGAAGGAGCGCTCGTATCGCAAAGAGTTTGGCGACAAGTATAAGAAGAAGCGGTTCGCCATGCTGCCGGGCATTGTCTGAGCTCGGTGCTTTCCGCTTGCGGGTGGTAGTACTAACGCTGTCGGCTGGCTACCTAGGCGCGGGATCAAATCAGGAGGCCATTGTCTGGGGGATAGCAGCAAGGGGTTGGACGGCGTGGTGTTTGTTGGTGGGACAGGACGAGCTGGCCATGATTAAGTTTAATGCAGGCTCGGATGTGACATTGGTCAGCAGGAGGCCATGTCCTTTGTTTTCTTATCCATAAAAAACAACTGTTCGGCGTCCGCGTAGATGTGTATATTATGCAACGTGAAACAATCCCCTTTTATTAGCCGGGGAAGGGCAATTTGCGAACAGATGTACCATAGGTGAAGTACGGAGTACTGTTTTTTGAATTTATCCCTCATTCGTGAAACATTCGTGAAACATAGTTTATCTGCTTTTATCCATATCATGCGAAACCGTTGGGTTGCGTGATACGCCTAGAGAACATTGTATATCATCCGTGGATAGATTATTTAGGGGCAAAATAGACATTTTTTTTTACTATTTACCTAACCTTCTTCGAGGTCGGGAAGTAGATGATGTAGAACGGCCAGATAACAGCAAGTAGTCAAGGGTACCTAGGTAATTGACATAATATGGATTTTAAATCAATGGCTAGAACCTGATGCGCAACCGCATCATTAAAATGGCCAAAAGGAATCGACGATTACCACAAACACCAGAGTCGGGTAATGGTTAATATAGCAGCTCAAAAGGGTAAACAGAATAAAAAGAGTAGCAAACTGCTTTAGAAATACATAACAGCAAAAAATTGCTCCAGGATACAGCCGTCCAACGTTTCTAGATCTGATCCAGGTTCTCCTTCCAGCTTCTTCTTTCGCCTTTATATATTATGTTAAATTCTAATCCAATCATGAAAACCCAAATATGTAAATAAAATGAAACGAACAGGAAAAAAAAGCAAGGGAAAAGGGAAAAAGATGCCCATGTGCGACAGACATTATTCAGATAACAGGAAAAAGCCAGCAATTTCCATGGATATAAATTCTTCAAAGCAAAGAAATAGAAAGAGAAGAGGAGCGAGAAAATGTTACACTCGTCTATTCGCGTTATTTGTTTCCCGGGCCCATTTCGTCCAAAAGATCTCCATCTGCTCCTCGCAGGTCTTTTTGGGTTTATGGGCATCGCAACCCAAAAACCGAACGACAAAGTCTCCGTCATTGAACAGGCTGTCTGGCATTAAGGAAGGAGAATCCGGCGTATAGGAATTGAGAATACGTTGTGGGATGAGCGCTAATTTTGCGAGGAGGGTGGGGTGCCATTGGATGATATGATCCTATGATAGGAAAGAAAAAGGGGTCAGTAAAATAGGAATTATGGTTGCGGAAGCGTTTGTGGGTTGAATGTCACAGATATATGGCAATATAAACACTCACCAGAGCATGGGTTTCCGCTTTTGCAAAGTTATAGCTGCGATATAAGGGGTCAAACCACGCGTCCAGGAAGTAGCGAGTCCATTCTGTTCGCCGCAGGATCATGCTGCCAGGGCACAGATTTTCCGCATCCTGGCTGATGATGAAGTCCACATCTTTTGCTTTTAGGTGACTAAATGTCTTAATGACGCTACCCGGCGGCACTACGGGTTTATCCTTGATCATAAGGGATTCGAGCCGTTTGGTATCGAGGATATGGGAAGTCAGGGAGAGGGAGGGGTTCATGATGACGGCATGCGGCGAGATATGGAAGAAATGCGATGCCTTCGGATACAAGGTGTAGGCATGGCGGAGGGCAGGGACTAAGGCCCAGCTGCGAGGAGCGCCGTTTAGGTAGGGAAGGTATTCTCTTGTACTGGCGAAAAAGTTTGTGTAGCCTGTTTGTTTATCCCCTTATTAGCACGTTGTAATTCACCACCAAAGGGCTTTTTTGCATTATTCTTACCATGACGCTTAGCATAATCTTCCCTATTCTGCTTAATGCGTTGAATATACTTGTCACTGAATTTCTCCTCATCCAAAACTGTGACAATTACTATATTCGTCTCCCCGGTTGGAACGACCTCTCCCGAAGATGCAAGAGACGAAGAAGAGGAGGAGGAGGAGGAGAAAAGGCGAGAGAGCAAGAAAACGAACGAGAAAGCAACAACGGCCAATACAGCAGCTACTTTCAACTTGCGGCGGCGGGCGGAGGTGTGCGAGAGCCGTGTGTACGGGACATTATGCGAAGGCTTGCGCGGGGGCAGGGCGAACTGCATTTTCTGTATATAAAAATTCCTGAAATCCAAACTCCTTCCCCCAGCTGCGGGAATGCTGGGAGACAACAGTAATCAAACCCTCCTCTTGGAAGACCTTGACATGTGGCCCTTCTTTTTTCCCTTTTGTCTCTGGGCCTGTTAGGAGCTTCGCGCTTGTACTAAATAAATTGAGGCGTAACTTTGGCGATGGGAGACGACGACGGGACCTCGGCGCGGAACAACAAGATTCTCCGCTCTCTGTCGTCGTCCAGCGGAATGTTTCGTGGACCAACTGGAATGGAGCTGAGGATATTTGATCGGTATGGTTGGTATGATTGATTTGGTATGTTCAGAGGTTTTCTATGTTTATTTATTCCAATTTACTTTGTCAGAGTTGTGCACAACCTAGAGGTCAAGCAGTTTTATGGCATCCAGTGAGGTTATATATGTTCAAATATCCGTATATCTGAGACATTCAACTTGATCCGAGAACTACATCATCTCCAACTAACCATGTAGCATTCCAGGATCCCAGTCTTGAAAACTACACAGAGATACGCAAGGCTAGGCTATCTGGCATTGTGAAATAAAATTTGTATAGTAGTATGTACATATGTGAAATTTGCGTGCCACCCAAGAGGCGCAGATGCGGTAGTTATCTAGGATTGGACGTTCACATTTTGGAGAAGAAAGAAACAAATTGATTACTGTGACATCAAAAAATACATAGTCTAATATACATTCCATTGTAAGTAGTAGTAAGTGCGTGAACAATCCGTGCGAGATATCTTCCAGCCATCTACCGCCCTATCCTGCTACCACCGGAGCGCAACGCCGACGATTTAAAAGCAGTTGAACAGATTAAGATAAACCTAGACTCAGATCCCCCCTGACACATTGATCAACACAAAGGTACACATCCATTCCCATCCCAAAATTGAAAATTTCCCCTCGACTACTCTGTGCTACGCGGCACAGCTATCTTTTCCTGCCCAGTGGCTTCCAGTTCTGCCGCGGCCTTCAATTCTAGTTCCCTTTGTTCCTGCTCAAATTTCTTCTTCATTGCCTTCGACCGCATCACTTTCCACCGCAGATTCCACCCGAAAACACCCAATTCCTTTATCCTGGCCGGTTTATCGCCTAAGAGGTACTGGTCCAAGCCGCCCACCTTCTTAATCGTTCTCAGCACGCGATGCTGGACTTTGAGCTTCAGAGTCTTCCCCAGGGCTTCGCTATAGAGTTCCTCGTGGCGAATGTTGGGTTTCCATGTCCGTCTTGTCTTTCCCTTATTTCGGCCCTTGGAGATTTTGTTTCCGAATTGGATTCTAGAGCCTCCGTAGAGACCTGTGTTTGATTGTTTGTAGAATCGGGCGGGGCCGTAGGGATATTCTGGGACGGTCTTGGGTGTGTTTGTAACACCATATAGGGAGCGAGTTGGTGTCCAGAAGAGAGTGCGGAATGCTTGGAGGAAGGAGGAAGGGCGGGAGACGGAGAGAGCGAATGGTTTGGTCGTGCGGAGAGACATTGTCGCGACAATGCTGTACTAGAGCCCAAGCATGGCAGTGGGAGAATTAACTGAATACGCGGCTACTCTCCCAGAAACCGGATAAGGTCTAGGAGGTCAATGGCTGTAGGCAGATAGGTATTGCTGTGGGTGAGATCGATTGACAACGGCGGTCTGTCGGCATTGAATATTCAGGACTGAACAATGTTCCTTCGAGCGACTTTTGCAACTGTCCGGCGCTAGGGCCCATTTGGGCTAGTGTCATTCTGCCGCTTGGGCCAGCCTTGTTTAGCTAAGCCAGACTAATTGCATTGCTCCAGAGCCGCAAAACCATCCAGACGCAATAGCGCAAGGAAGCTTCAATAATTGTCGTCTTTATTTACAGCTCTGACTACGGACTAACTATCCATGACCCTTTTAGTTTTTTGATTGCCAATTATTCTCATCTTTGTGATTGCTCCTAGCCATTAGCTCATCTGCGCTCAGCAGAGACCTCTCCCACCATGGTTCAGATCAGTGAGGTCAAAGGAAATTCGCGCGAGAACAGAACGGCAGCACATACCCATATAAAAGGCTTAGGATTACGACCCGATGGCACTGCTGAACCTACCAGTGCTGGTTTTGTTGGACAGGCTGCCGCGAGAGAGGTGAGTTTAGATTCTCCTTCGACCATTTCCGTGTCGACTTTTTGTTTTGCCAGCCCTAACAATGCGGTATTTTCTCCCAGGCTTGTGGTGTAGTGGTCGATATGATAAAAGCGAAGAAAATGGCAGGGCGAGCAATCCTGCTTGCAGGCGGGCCGGGGACCGGTAAAACCGCCCTGGCGCTGGCTGTGTCGCAAGAATTGGGTACCAAAGTACCTTTCTGTCCCATCGTGGGTAGTGAAATTTTTTCAGCGGAGGTCAAGAAGACGGAGGCTCTCATGGAGAATTTTCGAAGGGCAATTGGTAATAACTTTGATATAGTGTCCATGATAGATTGCTTTTTGATTTTTTTGTGCTAACTTTACTCTCCGTAGGACTACGAGTACGCGAGACAAAGGAGGTATACGAAGGAGAAGTAACAGAACTTACTCCAGAGGAAGCTGAAAATCCATTGGGAGGCTACGGAAGGACGATAAGCCATCTAATAATCGGACTCAAATCTTACAGAGGAACGAAAAAGCTGCGACTCGACCCTAGCATCTACGAAGCGATCCAGAAAGAAAGAGTAACTGTCGGCGACGTCATATACATCGAAGCCAACACTGGCGCGTGCAAGCGTGTTGGACGATCTGACGCATATGCCACCGAGTTTGATCTGGAGGCTGAGGAATACGTGCCTATCCCGAAGGGCGACGTCCACAAGAAGAAGGAGATCGTACAAGACGTCACGCTACATGACTTGGATATTGCCAACGCTAGACCGCAAGGCGGGCAGGATGTGATGAGCATGATGGGTCAGCTCATGAAACCCAAGAAGACGGAAATCACAGACAAACTGCGTCAGGAAATCAACAAGGTTGTAAACCGATATATTGACCAAGGGGTTGCCGAATTGGTTCCTGGCGTTTTATTCATCGATGAAGTAAGTTTTCCTTATGTTTCCGCCCCAATGAAATGCCCAAAACTGGCAAAGAATATAATAAAAAGAGAACCATCCAGACTAACAATCACTCCCTCCCTCCCGCAGGTCCACATGCTTGACATAGAATGCTTTACGTACCTAAACCGCGCCCTCGAATCCTCCATCTCCCCCATTGTAATCCTAGCCTCGAACCGCGGCAACACCGTCGTACGCGGCACAGGCGACATTATCGCCGCCCACGGCATCCCACCCGACCTCCTCGCCCGCCTCCTCATAATCCCCACCCACGCCTATAACCCCGAAGAGATAAAAACCATCGTGCGCGTGCGAGCCAAGACAGAGGGCTTGACCATTAACGAGCCGGCGCTGGAAAGAGTCGCGGCGCACGGGAGTAAGGTGAGCTTGCGTTATGCTTTGCAGCTGCTGACGCCGGCGAGCATCCTAGCGCGGGTAAGTGGGAGGGCTAGCGGGATTGAGGAAGCGGATATTGCGGAGTGTGAGGAGTTGTTTATTGATGCGAAGAGGAGTGCGGGGATTGTTTCAGGTGGGGCTGCTGCTGGGTTTATTTCGTGATTTTGTTTCGTTTTTAATTGTTTTTATATTAATATGATGTGATGTGATGTCTTTTTTCTTTTCGATGTTGTACCAACAGGTTTGATTAGGCCTACAATTCTTTTTTACTTCAACAAGGCTGAGTATTTTCTCTCTTTTCTTTGTCCCATAACGTGTTCCTTTACATCTGTTATTCTATAATCATGCGAGGTTGGGAATATAAAAAAAAGGGATTCTAGATGATCAAAATAAAATATAATAAACCTAACACATGAAGACCAAGCCATTTCTAGGTAATTACTTCGGAAATCTGTCTATATGGCTCTGGTGCAGTTGAGAAATGCGACAGTCAGCGCCCGATATACTCTCACATTGGGTATCTTCCACTACCGCGTCTTCTATTCTCTCCTCCTCTTGTCCCTTCTCTCCCAAGCTCTAAGGAAATAAAGCACCACCCGTCTCACAATCCCCAAAAACCAGTAAATAACCAACAGAAACCTTACAAGAAACCTAGCCAGCCTTTCTCGTTTGGTCAAAGCCTCGACCTGCGACCATTCCATGGCACCTGGATAGGAAGGAAGAAAGGGGTCATCACCCAAGACCCCGAACGGCAATTCAGCTCCCAAATGGTCCACGGCTACTTGAAACGCACTGCGGACCGCATCCTCGTACCGCCCGTATCCAGTCCACGGACCACAGTAACTAATCCCGCGCGTATTTTGGATCTGCTGGAGCAACTTGTGTGATTTCAGCGCTCGGTTATTGAACGTAAAACGCGAGTATTCCCATATCCCCTGAACGCGGAGTGGGTGGGGAGGAGATATGGGATTGTGAGTTATGAGGACGGGGCCGAAGATTTCTTCCGAGAGTCCTTGCAGTCGATTTATGTGGAAGGAGGTGCAGAATTGACTGGTGTCGGGGGAATTGGGCTGGGAGGATTTTGCGATGTGGTTAAAGGCGGCCCACACCCGTTTTCGCTTCGGCATCAACTACATTACCGACGGTGAATAGCATCTTTAGCTAAATGTGTGGAATGAAAGATAAACTCGTTTCAGAGCACAATGTCGATTGCCACGGACTCCAAGCTCGAGACATGCGGACGCAAAAGGGGGGGGGAGTTGGAACTCACCGTCGTGTCGGAATGTAGGATTGCGACAGCCCTCGCTGTTTGAAATCCGTTCAACGCCCGGACCTCTTCATCAGTCGCATCCGCGGATATCAGGTTTAAAGCCTCATGGGAAGACGTCGCAATGATGACGTGATTGAAATATTCTGTTCGGCCTTCCTCCCCTTGCAGCGCCAACCAACCGGGTCTATCACTAGTTTTAACTGATTTGATTGTCGTATTGAAATGTACTCTTTCAGTAGCTAAGAGATTGGTGATTGCTGCCGCAAAATCAGCTTTGCCGCCTGTTACAATCATCCATTCTGACCACCATAGTGAGCTCTGGAGAATATCACAGTTCGCCATGAAACGTAGAAGCAGCGCTATTGGAAGCTCCAGTGCATCCCTTGCATTATGGACGTTCCATAAAACGGCAATAAGTGGAATTATGTAATTATCGCGGAAAGAATTCGAATACCCCTCAGTGGCCAGATATGCGCCGATACTTTTCTGGGATGGTTCATGTTGGTAAGGTTGCTGGGCATTTTTCCGTTTTCGCGACCGCTGTCCTTTGACAGGTTGTCCACCCCTGAATGAATCCAGGGCAAAATGATTGAATCTCGCAACGTCAATCAACATCCTCCACATATCCAACCGGAACAGGTTTCGGGAAAGAATTGCGAAGGGGGATGCTGTTCTCCATTCAAATAAATCCCCAAGCTGGGTCGAAGCGACTGAGAATTCTGTGTCGTGGCAAGGGATCTGAAGCGCCTGCAGCAATGCATATAGATTTGCTGGCCTCCCAAGTAAGCTCCTGAGACAAGGCTCAAGGTACGGAAGCAAACTAACGTGAAGTGGAAGGCTTGAAATAAACAAGTCCTGTATCAATCCCAATTGTCTTTCCTCTCTTCTCGTACTGTACTAAATGCGTAGTACCGCCAAATCTGCTCCCGGATTCGAAAATATGGACTTCATGCCCTGAGTCTTTCAAGGCCCAGAAGGCAGCCAGACCGGAACAACCCCCGCCAACAATGGCAACTTTCTTGGAAGCCATTGTGATGTGTTAGGCAGGTATCGGAATAAACGCAAGATCACATCCAGAGATATCATTAGCTTCGTTGCCAGCAATGTAATATAGCTGACTGGTTGGCCATGGACAAGATTCGCGCAGGATTCAGCAAAATTCGACGCTCTCCGTGTCGCGAACCAAGAGCAATCTATGCGACGAATATATAACTACCATAATACAGTTAGCTCCGGGGGCAATCGCGCAGTAAATATCGCCAGACTAAAATGCAGGTGGTTTTCTCATATGGAAAGGCATTGGAATGTCTCGAGGACTTGTGGTAGAGATGCTCTGGCGCGCAACGTCTCGTGAGGGGAAGGTAGAGGAACAATATATGGATATATTACTTTAATCAGTAGTTAAATAGACCGAAATACACTAATCTCTCTCTCTACTTCTGCAAGTACAGGTGATCGCATCTTCCGGCCTCAAGAGAGAGAGAAACCAGCACCGTTCCAACACCGTTCCAGTCGAGACTAGTTCGTGTATTCTCCTGTTCTTTATCCTCGTTCAGTCTCGAATAATTCGATGTTGGGCATCATGGATGATACGGAGGATCACGTGCAGCTAGATTCAGAGGTAGTTACTTTTAGATACAAGACAGCCAACAAATTTCAGCTGTATATTGAAGTACATTTATGTATTTATGCAGCCTGCCTCTCTTGGCGTGGCTGGGGTTGGTTCAAGCCGGGGAAACCTCAGCCGTCATCACCGTCAACATCTCCAACTCACATACAGAGTACAGAGTACATACGCCCACCTCTACTTTCAATACCGCAGAAGCCAGTCATTAATCTAAAAGCCTGGGGAATCTGGAATCGACTGTGATAAGTTCCAAACACTTCAACCTCTCCTAGCCTCACCAAACTTCGCCTATACAACAACAACGAAGGAACAAACCAATCCACCCATCTGTCCGGGCATCCATCATAGCCGCGTCTGCCAGCACTTCCTACGAGATATATAAGCAATGGCCAGTCCCCTCGAGACAGATGCCGGCTCAGAGCTGTTCAGTGGCTATGAAGCTGAGCTTAAGCTCGTCCAGGCAGACCTGAATCAGAAACTCGACCAGATCGCTGAATCGCAAGGAGAGGGAAGGAAATCGGCCATCAAACAAGCAGAGCGGGCGTTAGAGGAGGCGACTGAACTGGTAAATTTATCTCATACCTACTTCTTTAGCCCCCGTCCTGTGACTTCGTGACCTATCATCAGGCGCTGTCTGATCCTATTCTCCGGATGACAAACAATTTTTACTCACACATGACCCCGCTCAAAACATTTATAGATAGATCAAATGCGGATAGAGAAAGAGAACATCCCTTCCGCAACCCGTTCGAAAGTGAACGCTCGTTTCCGCAACTTCGTAACAGACATCGACGACGTCAAGCGCCAACTTAAGTCCCTCTCTGATGACCGCAGAGCGCTCTTTGGCGACCGATACACAGATGAGCCTAACGGCGTAAATGACCACCATCTAGAGCAAAGACAGCAGTTACTATCTGGTACAGAACGGCTAGAGCGGAGCTCTGCTCGTCTGAGAGATAGCCAGAGAGTAGCGCAGGAGACAGAAGATATCGGACGGAACACCCTAGCCGATCTATACGTCCAACGCCAGACCATCGAACACACTAGAGCTGGTTTACTGGAGAGCGAAGGCTACGTGGATCGCAGTGTAAAGACGCTGAGGGGGATGGCCCGTAGGTAGTACACCCTCAATTTTGAGCATAACTAAATACATGTTGGCCGTAAGCATAACTGATTTTTTTGTGAATAGGATGGCTACGAATCGGGTGATCACTATCGCTATAATAACCGTATTGGTCCTTCTTATCGTTGCGGTTGTATATAGCAAGTTCCACTGAGCGTTCTCCTTTTGGGATACATGATTGCACATGTTTTTGTTGCGGTGTTTTCGGCGAACTGTTTCCCCGTTTTGCTGCTTTCTCGCTTGTCCCAGTCATTTTATATATCACTACTGGTTCGTTTGCGATTTTTTGTATGATACGGCTACTCCCTGCTGCTACTACATCCCTGTTGGTTTTTCCTTCTACGTACCAGATGAGCGCATTCTGATGGAGGCAATCCGCCTCACGAATATATTAATATTATGATTTCATTATGAGCTAAAACTATGCCAGATGCGTGGGATCTAATGCTTTATCATCTATCATCTACATATCCAGTCATGGCTCCAGCCAGAACCAAAGGGATAAAAAAAAAAGGGCTATAAAAAACAAAACGAAAAACATTTACAAATATAATATAATACAATTCAACCACCCTCAATTCAAAAACCTCATAACCCCAAAGCCAAA
>LDEV01000723.1:0-36018 GCA_001014755.1 Blastomyces silverae | reverse complement strand
AACTCAATACTCTGTCAGCATGTACAAAGTTCTTTGTAATCACAGTAGCTTGTGATAGATAAGATATAAATGAGTAGTCATGATCTGATTGCAGTGAATCTCTGTATTTAACTGAAATTAAAATATAGAACTTGATGAGAATTGTGATAATAGTGAATATAAGAATTACTGTGATGAGACTGTAATGCTTTTTAAAAATGACTGTCAGAGTGATAGAGATATTATTACAGAATTATATTAATGCTGTATAATATTAAAAGTTCAACAGAAATCTCTCTGAGTCTAGAATATTAATACTGATAAGAAGAGTGATGTTAATATCTATTATTATATAAATCTTGCAGATGAATCTAGTTATAATATCATTGCTGTTGATATTCTTACTGAGAAAGTGTAAGAGAAGATTTATGTAAAAGATAGAGTTATACAATTAATCACTGATTTCTTTTATTTGAATAAGCTTTGTGAGAAGTATAGTTATATATAAGTCTTGAGTGAGTAGTCAAGCTTCAGCAACTATACTTATGATACAGTTGAAATTAAGATATATCAGTATCAGCTTAATAAGCTTCTTTATATAGATATTAACAGTGATATATTTTCATAAGTAGAAGACTGTATCTGAGATATAATACTTATTTTTAGAGTTATCTAAGTCTATAATAGATGTGCTGAGAGACTGATGAGTTATACTGAGTAAATCTATAATGCTAAAAGTGTGATTGATAATATAAAAGATAATATATTTGTGTAAATAATTATTTGATGAAAATGATATATTACAATGCTTATAGAATGCAATACTATTAACATTAATAAGTATATTCTCTATCTTATTAACATTATTGACTACTGAAAAAGAGAGAACTGCTCAGAGTTCTTCTAAGTAAAGTAGATGAAGAGATCTGATGCATCATTATATTTATAAGTGTCAGAGTTATTTATAATATTCTTATAAAGAGTGTCTGAGAAACTGTCTATCTACTAATTTTCTTAATTATTAATACTGATATCTGCTTGATACACTCTGAGTTAAATGAAGTTTTCTTTTAAGAGAGTGATCAGAAGAAGCTGAGATTTTAAGAGATCTATAAAATATTATAATAATAATATATGACTGAACTGAAGAGATGATATCTAACTATACTCTGTATATTATATTTGAAATTGTAGATTCTGCAGAACTTTCTGAACTTCTTATTCAAATCTCTGCATATATTCTCTGTGAGATTGCTGATCAATCTGCTGTATTAATATATATTATTATCAGTTATTGAGTTGATGAAAGTCTGAGTAGTTGAGTTGAGTGTTGAGTGTATTCAGACTAGCTTGTGAGAGAAAGAAGTGCTATAATATGAAATGATAGTTATATCTATCTCTCTCATAGTT
Source organism: Blastomyces silverae (assembly GCA_001014755.1). NCBI lineage: Eukaryota > Fungi > Ascomycota > Eurotiomycetes > Onygenales > Ajellomycetaceae > Blastomyces > Blastomyces silverae. The sequence continues at coordinate 34,629 of LDEV01000723.1, read as the reverse complement.
TCATGAGCTGAAGTCTTCTCACTGATTAGATAAATAAGTGAGACTGAGATTATAGAGCTGTAAATGACTCTTGATAAGCTCTTCTCAGAGAATCTATCTATCTTTCACTTTCTGAAGAAAGAATTATAGAATAATCATAACTATTAATTCTGACAGCTGAGTACAGAACTCTTAATATATATTGAAGTAGACAGCAGTTAGTTGAGTTAATATATTATTCATATCAGCTGTCTTAGCATTTCATATTATAATTTAATAGTAAGTATAAGCAGATCATTTATTGACAGTATTTTTAAGAGTGTAGAAGTCTTTCTTAATTATCACTCAGATATTAAATAGATGTTCTTTGAAATATTTAATTAGATTGAGAATTCAATCTCTGATAATATTTATCTTAAGAAGATAGTTCTTCTTCATATCAGTGAGTTCAGTGATATATCATTTCAGAGCAGTGCTGTGTAGATAAGTGATTATATTATAATAAACTATCTTCTCTTCAGATGTTCTGATGAAGTCTTACATCTGAGTGATAAAAAGATACACATCTTTATAGTACAGATAATTTCTTATATAAATTATATCATCAGATCTGATGATGTTCTTATTCTGTAAATCAGAGTCAAAGAAGCTGAGATTATCTAACTTTCAGTGAGATGTCACTGAATAATCAGAGACTGAGAGAGAATCTGATTAGTTCTGAGATAAGAACTGAGTTTAAGTCAGAGCAGCAGTTATCATAATTTACAGCTGTTTCTATTAATATACTGTAAAGCTGATATCATTACTCTGAGTATTAAATCTAGTGTTATCAGTTATTACTGATTCAGATTAATCTGAGATAACAGAAGTATATAATAATGAGAAGATATTCACTATAGAGACAATGATAAGTAGAGAGTGTCTTTCTGATAAGATGAGAAAGTTTGAATTGAGAAAGATACTGAATATTATATAATTATTACAGCTTCTGAATTTAAGATCTTTAAGTACACTGAGTGACTGATGCATGTTTCAAGTAATAAAAGACACAGATATACTGAGTGTGAAGAAAGATACAGATTATATGTACAGAAAGATGAGCTGAGAATTATTAACAGAGATAATGATAATTGAGATAAGTGATAAAACTTTTAGTCAGAGAAAACTCAATGATTTCTTAAATATTAATACTAATAATATCACACTCTGTAGAAAGATGACTTCTCATCTAATAAAGTAATCTGTTTGAGTAAGAACACTCAGTACTATTTTATTAAAATTATAGATAACACAGTTAATACAGCTCAGATCTATGAGTCAGTTCATAGAGTAGCTGTTTAATAAGAAGAGAGAGTTTTCTATAAGTGATACAGTATAATGTGTGATTATATAGTATACTGCAGTCTTTATCTGTTGATGAAACAGAGAAAGAAACTGACTATCAGAGTAAGTGATGTAGATATACAGCTAATGAGTGATAGTTATAATAGCTTAAGACAGAGTGATTGTCTCTGTGAATAAAGTGTCTATAAGATTGATGAGATATTATATTAGTCAGAGATAAGTAGATAGTTAGAGATAAATTATAATGAAGATAAAATGTATGATTTAAAAAATTGAGATGAGATAATATTAAAGAGTTAAGATGATATTGATAATATCAGAGATATATCAGATTAAGCACATATCAGATCAAGATAAGATAATATTAATAAGAAAGAATGTCAGAAGCTCAGTCTGAAGAACTGCTTAAAACAGAGCTTTGCTGTATTATAGAGCAAAGCTCTTTAATATACTATCAATTTGTAATGCAGAGTATTATAAGAAAGTCTTAAGCTATTTTATTCTTATTAATGATGATCTTCTAAGCCTTGTGAGAAGGTGAGAAGATAAGACTAGCTATACTAAGTGTAGTCATATGACTGTGTACAGTCATGTGACTGCATATGAGAGCAGGCATAGCCGTATGAGAGCAGGCGTAGCTGTGCGTGTAGCATATCTATTATAATAACTAGTATTTAACTAGTTAGTTACTAATTATATATTAATAACTGACTAGTCAATATAAAATATCACTTTATAAAAATAAAATAATTAAATAAGTAGTTTTTAACTAGTTATTAATAAATTACAGATGTAATTTACTTTGTAATAGTCTGTAATTCTATATAAAATACAGAGGTTAGCTGACTCTTTGACTAGTAATCAAATGTATAGAGTCAGGTGATCTGCTCTAGTGCAGGTCAGGTCAGTCACTTATGAGATCAGTTAACATATAATCTGAAGGCATTTTGAAAGGCAGACAATGATGAGAACGGTGTGATAAAAATAGCCATGAGCTCAGCTTCTTTCAAAAAGATTACCTCACATCAAAAATAAAAGAAAAAGAAGCGGAGCGTGCGAAGATGAAACTGGGGGCCAGCAAGGGTTTTGCTTGTTTATATACTGTGGATATTTTTTTATAGTAATCAAGATCATGTTTAAACTGTCTCAAATGATGTTTCTGAAACAGAAAGCTTGTCACCCCCAGACTCTCTTCAGGATCTGCTGTAACGGTTTACAGAACATTCATGATTTCAACTAGCAGCTTCTGGCCTCAGCATTCAGCAAAAGGTTGAAGCACAAAATCCCATAATGATCAGCGCTCTTGGTCCAAAGCTCTCCTCCACTCATCGTTAACACACAAAAAAGAAAAGAAAAACGAAAAATCTTGCCACTTCAATTGGACAAGAGCATGTGAATCTTGGATAGGACTTTCTTTTTCTTCACCTGCAACTCAAAGTGGACAGATAATGATGATCAATATCCTCTTTTGACCATGCTCATTTGCCCCATTTGACCCTCCAGGCGAATCAAAACCGACTAAGCACCTAGCGTCCCGCCCAACAAGCGGGCTTATCCCAGGTTTTTTTTCGTGATGCCAGGCACGAGCCAACCAGGGGAGAGACCACGAAGAAGTCCTTGCGGGAGGGAACGAACCGCTAGCGGTAAGGCTTTTAGTGAGCGTATTTACTTTTCATTTATTAATCTTTACGGTTGTTTGATTACCTCGCGTAACTATAGGATCGGGTCCGAGAAAGCGCAGCTGTGAAATACGGACATCGCACAGTCGCTCCGATGGGCACAGCTCAAGAAGGGATTATTTTCAATGGAAGTTGGCAGGAGGAGCAAGTGTTGTCATGATGCATAGTTAACAATGCTAACCTTTGAAGGTACTCCGTAAAGTTCTGTTGGTTCCTTGTTTCTTTGTGAGGGATAAAATGTTTGTTGTTTCTCATTCTGTCTGACAACAATAAATATCATGATGCAGCATGGCTTCTGTGCATTTTCACACTCTTCTGTGATCACGGTCCGCGCTCCGCAGGCCTCTTCTACTTCAAAAAGAAAAAATGGCGGTGGTGGCGGCCCAGCACTCGCATGAAGATAAGATACCAGCCCACTGACTGTTGACAGTGTTGAGCGCAAAGCATCTGCTGATGATTGGCAGCTCGGATTCTAGTACCTTGATTTGAAGCGCCTGTAATAACGTTACTCAATATAGCCTGGGATAAAATACCACGGGCGCAAGGGCCGAGGTTCTGGTGAAATTACACAGCGTGACAGACCTCACCCTCACCAAGCTGACCTGTCAGTTGTCTGGCGCCGAGGAGAAAGTGGAGCGCGGATTTTGGCGGTACGAGATGAGATCGGGACTAGGATGATTGTTGTCTGGAGACTAACTGGGGCCAATAAGAGATAAAAAATGGGGCACAAATGTCAGCGCAAAAGAAGCCCAACCAAAGTCGTATTGAACGACAATTTTCTTCTCTCTGATTATTAAACCGTATATGTATGCTGTGTTGTCGTGTGCCAACGTGGACCCAACAAGAGCCAACGGGTTCGCACCTGGGGCAATGCTCAGAAGGACGGCATCCAATGGAAGCATGCGCTGGGCTTCTGTGATGCGATCATTCAACCAGGGCACACACAGGGGGTGGTAAGGAAGAAATACGCTGTAAGAAAAAAGGACCTGGATTAATCGGTTGTGTGTGCCCTGTTAGTTAACTATCCACTCAGTTTTTGCTGCCCCCCACCAACCCGGCCTTATTAGACTTTGGTACCTGGTGTGAGTTAACAGAAATCCGGATGCGGTACGGAGTATGGTTTATGAGGGAGCTTGTGTGCCTGGGTAACTGGTAACTTTGTCAGAATAATAAGCTGTCCCTTGGGTTGTCGTGTTGCAGAGGATGCGGGCTAGGTTAGCGCTGGGTCGGGCGGAGAAGAGAGTTAAATTGATGTTAACATTTAATGCTGCTAGCGCGGGAATTGTTGGAGTGTTGTTGGTGTTGTTGCTGTTGGTGTGTACCAGGTGTGTTGGTGGCTTGCTCAGGCCCAGATGGCGGCCTTGTTAGGTTTTTTTAGGCTTTCTTAGGCTTTCTTAGGCCTCCCCCCCCGCCAGGCACCGCAGGCGTGCAAGAATCCTTTAAGATACTCGGCTGGTCCCTTTTGTCCCCTTCTTCTTCTCCTTCTCTCTCCCCTTTTTCTCGCCTTGCCAACTCTCTCGTCTCACCCGCTCATATATAACGCTCTTTTCGCTCTTCGGCCTCTTTCCAAAGCCACCCACGCTCCTTAAAGCCTTCGCCCGCCGTTTCGTTTGAGCAGTGCTCTACTACGCTCTTTTTCCAACCACCCCCCCCGTGTTTGACTCTCCTGGTCATCTTGCCCGCTCCCTTCTTTCGCGCCCAGCTAGATCACTCCAGACAGTCATTTCGCAACAACGAAACAATTCTATCCGGTTGAAACGCCAGTCTCCTGTGCGCTCGCAAAGCTACTTACTCTCTTAGCCGCCTCCCGTCCACCATAAAACACCCAATATCGTCGCAAGGCGCACTCTTCTCCCGCTTGTGCAGTCTGTGAATAATTGCAGCTGCATAAAACAACACCCAAGACCACCCGTCGCATATACCCTACCTCCATATATTTTCCACAATCGCAATCGCTGCAGGAAGCCAAAGCCTCAAAAAAATGAATATCCTCACCTTTTTCTCCGCGCTGCTCCTCGTGCTCGCGACCCAGCTCGTAGCCGCCCAAGATGACATGGTCACCTCCACAAGAACCACCACCACCACCAACACCGTCACTGTGACCATCATCCGCTCCGTCGGCACTTCCACCACCGCGGACTCTACCGTCATGCCTACACCCACAGCAGCCGTCACCACGTCAGATGTCTCCCCATCCGAGACGCCAAACAATGCCTTTGTCGCTGCGCCCACCGCGCTGCCAATGCTGATGGCTGGAGGTCTCGCCGTGATCCTAGGCGCAGCTCTCTAGATCTTTTGAAGAAGAAAAAATAAATAAAGAAAAGCCTAGCTCAGGAAGATGGGTTGTAGAAGTGGGGAGTGCCAGAAGTCAAGGAGCGATGGAATGCGATGGCTTCTCAGGACAAGCAAAAGATGAGACAAACACGATTGATGGATTGACTGACTGACTGACTGATTTGATTTGATTTGATTGAAACTTGAGGGTTTTTGGTGGAACTGCTGTTTTCTTCTTTATCTTGTATACGATATGGATGTTATATTTTCTTCTTCTTCTTTCGAAAGATACCCGCCCTTTTTTTTTTTCATATATTGTTGTCAGGTACCTGTATATGTGAGGGCTCCCCCCCAACAAACAAAAATCCATATACATACATCTTCACCTTTTGTCCTGCGCTCTTTGCGAAAATACATATTTTTATTTTTATTTTTATTTTTGATTCCCCGAGTATACCCGTTTGAACCTCCTCGGGCACTTCCTCCGTGCGTGGAATCGAAATCCAAAGTCGCATGCGACGGACAGACAACAGCCAGACACTTTCAGACCAAACCCACAACCCTCAGTCCGCCCTTATTCAATCCTATGCGCACGAACGAAACCAGCGCAATTCATCTTATCATGCCACCGCTTCCATCCCCCCCTTTCGCGACCGAACTGCCTCCTTCATTCCCTCCTCCCTCCTATCCATTTCTCCATTTCGCTTCCCAATTAACACAACCCCCCTTTATTTTCTTCTTACTTAAAGACCTGGTTGCCTTTATTTAATTCTCATGTTTGATCTATCCACGGCAAAAAAAAAACATGCCCCTCTTCTTCTAAACAAACCTCTTACTTCTTACTTATTTACTTAACACTTTATTCTCAATGATATAACTCTTCCCCTTCGTTCCTGATTCCTTGCGAACTGAACTATTTTTTTACCTCTTAACACACTTTATTTTATGGATGATGATGGACACCTTCCCTTCCCTTCCCTTCCCTTTCCTCCCCCCCCACTCCGCACTTGAGTAAACGGGGGGAAGAAAAACAAAAAACAAAAAGCCTCCCTGCTGGTTTCAAGGTTGGAAAGATATTATTTTGTATTCTATTTTTTAAGAAACTTTGACAATGAGCTTGGGAAAAATTCTTCTACTTCTACTCTATTCTACTTCTATTCTATTCTTTACACTTCCTTCTTCCCCAGTGTACCCATCCATATTCATATTTGCATGATATAACAATATGTGCCTATAGTTGTGTGTACACTGGCAAATTTAGAGGAAAAAAAAAACACAAACCAGGTTCGCTTTTTAATTGATTAGTTATGGTTTTTTGTATTTTCATCTCTACTCTGCCTCTCACTGCCCTGCTTTTATCCCCCCTCCCCTCTGCCCTCTCTTTTCAATTTTCGGTGTGAAGCATGGCATGGAGTCTTGTGAAGCGAAAGCGAAAATGAAAAAAAAAAATGAAAAATGAAGAAATAAATAAATATAAATTAGAATAACAAGTACAGTACATTTCGGTTCAGACGGCTACGGCCGTCGCAAGTTTGACTCGTCTTTCTTCTTTATTCCTTTTTTCCATTTCATTTACCAGAGTCTTATTCAGTTTCGTCAGTAGAGAGTGGGTAAAGAAAATGAAAATGGGCATACGTGACGGCTCCCTCTCTCTTGGACATGGATATAGACATCTATTATTATTGCCCGCTGGCGCCCAATTGACTGCAGCTATTATTATACTTATTAGTATTATTTTCATGGTCCACGGGTATCCTTTGGCTACTGAAACACCAGGCCCCCAGCGAGAGAGTTGCAGGCAAGGGAGGACAAAACATGAAACCATCATAGGATCAAGATCATTTCTTCCCTCTTTCAACCACCGCAACCATCTAGGATTCACTAGGGAACCCGGGAATGGTACATGTACTCTACATGTATGAGGCCGCCCCTCCTTGCATGGATTGTCCATTGTGAGAAAAGAATGCAGGGATCCTTCCGCGATGGATTCCATGGTCATAATCAATCATTGTTAAGGCCGGATGGATGGTGTGGTTTGGCCCTTGGGCGTCAGAGACAGGAAGCGGAGGAGTTGAGAGAGTTTGAATGATGGAGCGGAAAACAGTCAACTCTTTAACCCGCTCTCCTCCCCTCCCTTTCTCCTTTCCTCTCCTCAGTGCTCTTGAGCCGCCTGAGGCATTTATTTCATGAGATAGACATATCTCCGTTCAACCTGGGGGGGGGGTGGAACAGTAATCTTGTATCCCAGAGCGTATCGCGTATCGCGTATCGCGTATCTTACGGTACAGTATCATATATCACCTTTGAATCTTTGCCTTCCCTTTCAAGTTTCCGAGGGAGACGAGAGCTTTTATCGGTTGTCACCGCCGATCTTCTCGGACACAAAAAAGGGCGAAAAAAAATTTCAAAAAAAGAATCAAAAAATCAGAGAACTTTTTCTTTCCGCCCCCAACCAACTAACTACTGATGATCATCGCTCAGCGTGATCACAGATCAGCGGAGAAGGACACAAATGGAACAGTCTAGACAGGACATGCACCTCAGCTTTGTGAGTACACACATCCACCTCTTTCTCTGCCTTGTTTGGACAGAGTAGTGAAGAATCTCAATCTGTGATATACTGTACAATCCCAACATGCTGGCAGAGAAAGAAAGAAAGTGTTGCGCAGATTATTATTGCAGAAAAAGAGGTGAGGTGCATGTTGGACTGTTTTGCGCTCCTCGGAAAAATCACGAGGCTGAAAACATTATTTGAGCCGCAGCAGATCCCCATTGGCTGATCGCGGCGTGTTTTTCGTCTCTTTCGTATACCTAATTGTGGGCTCCGTCGTCTTTGCTTTTTGCTTTTTGCTTTTCTACGCAGCGCACAGGCTGGGTGGGCGTGGGCTCTCTGATTGCCAGTGATTGGAGAACAGCCAGAAGAAGGGCCGGCATTCATCAAGCTCGCTCCCCCTTTTTTTTCTTTTCTTTTCTGTCGCCAGGTGAGTGAGTTCTTCGGGGCCTTTGAGCATGTTAACCATTGATAGACAGTGATAGCTAACAGGGGAATTGTTAATAGCCTCTCATATTTTACTTTTGAATGCTATTTTTCTTTCCTTCTTTAATTTTTTCCTCTCTACTCCGTACAGACATCGGCTATGGCAAGTTGCGTTGAAGAAGCCTTTTCTGCTGCCCACTCATCAGTGAAAACAATGTCTTCAAGAGTTGATGCATCACGGGGTCATTGTTATTGTCTCTTGCATTCATGAGAAGAATGATGTCTATATGCATGTGTGTGATCTGAAATATAAAATCATTCTATCAATGCTGTACAGAGTACAGAGTTGAATAATGAATGCTTATGAGATGTTTCATGAAACACATGCTTTCAAAGCATATAATTATATAAATAATGTTTCTGCTCTGATAATAATTATCTTTACTTATATTGTGTTGCTTTACTCTCTCATCTATGAGAAAGTGATATCAGTGTTTAAAAGAGTTTATTCATCAACACTTCATTATATTGAAGAACTTGAGATAAACTTTCATTTATAAATTATTTAAATTTTAGATTGATTTGATAGTCTCAGAAAATTTCTTGATCTATCTCTCTGAAAAATCTAATGCATTGTGCAGTGAAACTTAAGTTGAAATCTTCTTCACATTCTGCAGCAGATGCATGACAATGCAGTGATGACTTTTCATTCAAGACTGAAGTAACTTATTTCTCTGAGACCTGTGTAGGTTATGCATGTCCATTAAAGAGCATGGATTCTGTATTCTCTTGATATATATACATGAGCACCTCTCATGATATACATATATTTTACAAACATGCTTCAGATACATCATGCACAGAGCACAATTTGCCCTCTCATCCTTCCCTCTCTGATGATTCATGTTTTTATCTGTCTGATCTTTGAGCTATGAAGCTATGTTTCTTTTGCGCTGCCTTGAGACAATGCTCGGAAGTGTTTTTCAACGGCCTTTCACCTTGTCTACCTCATCTAATTTAGGGACTTTGAATGACTGAAGGAGAACGTGGAACTGCATATTTACATCACCTTGCCTGGCTTTTTATCGCTCGTTTCAAAGTGGTGAAGCTAGTGAGGAATGTCAGTATATATTTTCCATTTTGGATATGCGGGTTTCACACACAGGATTTATTTGGCAGCTTTAGTATTTCTGGAGCCATCATGCCGTGTTGACATTTATCATACATTCCACCCCATTCCCTGACAATTTAGGAGACTCGAACTTGAACAATCCTTCATTCTGCAGTTCTAATGTTTGTCCATGTCCAACTTCTCCGGGCCTGACATGGGAGCAGCGGGAGGAGTCAATAGTATCATGGTGTGAGGGGGGAGATCGAGGTAAATAGTTTGAAATGACTTCTAACAGACTGCAACTTTTCGCCAGCCTAGGGACCCGAGCCTATAGGTATTGCACATTGGACTATTTTGGCAACTTTCCAAGTTGCTGAGTGGGCCATCACTGAGAACGGAAGCCCGAAACTGGAGAAGGGTTGGATCGAATTGTGAGGTAAGGTGACCCATCTTGACTACTCTTCTATGCAAAGGTCGCTTTCAATTTTCAAGTTGAGTATTCCCATCCAGCGAACGCCGCATGGTCAAACAGCCGCAAAATCCTAGCAGTTCTGAGGTGAAATGGTTTCTTTTTCTGTCCCACGCCAGGGGAAGAATCGTCGAAGTTAGATACATGGATGTGGTTCCTGCGCCCATTAAATAAAATAAAAATATAACTTGTGGTATAATAATGCCCAGCCGCCGAATATGCCTTCCCTATCCTATTGTACATATGCATGTTCACATTTAGTCGTGTCGTGGCCGGGGGTGGTATTGACGGGGAATCATCATGGGGGCTCCTCGAGCTCTCGCCCACGCTTGGTAGGAGTTGGGATGTCCTTCTGTTCGGATAACGCTTCCAATTGACATAAAGAATCTGGTTTTCGTTAAGACATGTCTCAATCAGAAAAATGTTCTTCTTGAAGTAAAGTGGAAATTTTAGGGGGTGGGAAAGAAAGGGAGTAGAATAAATATATACCCGAAAGTTGCGCCCGAACCAACCATATATTTGCCCAGAGTGCGCATCACGCCGTTCGGTCCAGCACCGTACTGAAAGATCGCAACAGTTCCTGCAGATATGTCAGTCAACCCCGACTCCTTTTAGATTTGCGGTAATTAGTCGATCCGTGATTCTCACCCATGATGAAGCCCATGATAAGTCCGACGGCTGCAGGTTTTCAACAGTTAGTATAGAAACCTTCGCAGACAAAAGGCCAGCAAAATTGCGGAGAAGCCGTAGAACAGAGAAGGAACGTACATCCACCCATCATTGCCCCCATTTTCCCTATTGTGACAAGTCAGTCAGCCAAGCTCTAGATCTCAATGGTTATTTTGAATGCAGCAGTGGGAGACTGACACTTGTCAAAGGTTGAGGGACCCTGCATGCCCCCACCACTTGCAGGCACCACTGGCGGCATTGTTGTTAGACGGCAAAATACGGCCTTCTTTTGAAACAAAGAGAGAAATGTCCGCAGAGGGCCAGGACTATAATTGCGCGCGAGGGGAGGCGGAGATATGAGCAGAAGCTTCAGGTTCGTGTCGGTTTGCGGTCCTTTAGAGCTTCCCAAAAAGGTTGACGGCATGCGGGAAGCTGACTAAGCGGCGCATGGATCCGTGCTTGGAAGAAGCTAATCCCTTTTGGGCGTGTTTCGCTTATGTCTGCCCAGCCAGCCTAGACCTCACGTGACATGTCGTACACTTGACCCTTTCCTGGGATGATTCTTCCTCTCAACCCTCTTCACTGGCCAACATTGCGTTCCAGCCCCCTTGGACCCGGTGCTGAGATCGTTTCTTGCGTGTTTATTTGGGTACAATAGTGTTATTCATCTCCTTACCCCGTCTTACTCTCTCCTTGGTTGCTGCTGTTGTGGATGCTGTGTTGCCGCCGGACCCATCTTGGGAGAGCCACGCGAGACCCAACCGTCTGCCCAGACCGTTCATGACCTAGGCCCTATTGCAATCTTCTAGGCCAGTGAGTATTTGACATATTCGATCTTTAAGAACCAAACAATTGCTTCCCAACACCACTTGATATTTCATTTGCCCTTTTAAGTTCAGAGTCTTCTAAATTACTTTGCACGGGCTTGCGAAGTCTAAAGCTAACCCCTTTCTCCTTCAAGTTTTACGACCCTCAGCCAAACGCCCCCCTTTTTATATCCTATATCCGCGCATTGTCGAAGAGTTCCCTATGCTCCTTGGAACTCTCCACCTGTTTCCGAGCCGCCCGTGTGTCTCGCGTAGTCGTGACAGATTCTTCTGAGCAGGAGCAGCCGACCCAAGTCAGTTACGATTGACGTATTCGAGCGACGATTCTTGCGTCCGGAGCCACTGCCGTTTCCATGACTGCTGTGGCATCACCACCAAGTGTGCAATCTGGGCCTCGTCTGGGATGGCATCCTGCTGTTGACGGTGGTCAAGGAGCGCTTACCCCTTCGAGCTCAGACGAAGGACTACGAATGTTTATGCCGCGAAAAAGTGTGCAACGAACAAACTCTTCCTCATCTTTGAATTCAAACTCGTCTACAACATCTACAATAACTGTGAATTCGCAACACAGTAATGCTAGCTACACATCCAACGAGTCGGGAACTGCGACGTCTAAGAAAAAGTCATACAAATATAGTTGGTCCAACTCTAAGGCTGAACCAGTGTCCGGGGTGACGAATGCGAGATCTCTGCCTGTTTCCGCGCCGCCCTCTGGAACCACCGCATCCTCCGCTATGTCTGCTCTTCATCAACCCTCCCCAGTTGTGCCGTCTCAGCATGCTCTCCAAAACCAGCAACAAAATGGCACCCGGATCACCAATGGGGCCCTACCTAGCGACCCCCCGGCAATCTTGACTTTATTCCCAGTAAATGGGACGTTCGAAAGAAAGCAGATAACTGTTCCGTATTTCCCTGAAGTACTTCGCGTTGGGAGACAAACCAACGCGAAAACGGTTCCTACGCCCGTGAACGGTTATTTTGATTCAAAAGTGCTCTCTCGACAGCATGCGGAAATTTGGGCCGACCGGGCAGGGAAAATTTGGATAAGAGATGTGAAATCATCCAATGGAACGTTTGTCAATGGGCAACGTTTATCCCCAGAGAACCGTGATTCTGAGCCACATGAACTTCGAGAACATGACACGCTTGAGCTTGGGATTGATATCGTGAGTGAAGACCAGAAATCAATTGTCCATCATAAAGTTTCGGCCAAAGTGGAGCATGCTGGAATTTATGGCCCGAACATGAATATTTTGGATTTGAACTTTGGCGACATTGACCCAACTGCTGGCGGTGGACTTCTTCCTTCGCACCTCAGCCAACCTCTTTCACACATGCGCGGCAGACCTGGTAGTGCCGCATCCAATCGTAGCAACCACAGCGCGGCTGGAAATCATATGGGCATGTTACACCAACAGAGACAAATGAACTACTGGCTCTCCCCTATCTCGATCGAGCAGGTGGTGAAAAGGCTATCGGTATGTATTCCTTTTGTTATCTGCGGAATTTAGACGATGCTAATACCCCCTTTCTTCAGTCTGAAATGAAACAAGCAAAACAACAAGCTCACGATCTCAACCAAACCAACAACTTTTTAAGTCATTTGGTCTCCCATGAGATCTTAGAAAAGGAGCGGGCGAAACTCTCCCCTATCGAGAGCCACGGTGGTGGGCGCTTGGTAAACGGGCGCCCCAAGATGCCAAAAGTGGACCAGATATCCAGATTTTCAGACCCACCAGCACCACCACCACAACAACCTTTACCTGAAAAGCCGGACGCTCCACATCGTAGTATAACTGATTCCGTGCCACAAACGAATTTGAAACGATCTGACACGGAGAAACCGAAAGCTCCCATTCACCCGCCAGTAAATCGGGAATCAAGTCAGATTCTGTCGCTAATAGAAGCACTCGCCACAGCTAAGAAAGACCTTGACGCACAGGGTGCCCGAGTTAAGGAACTAGAAAATCTACTTCTGGCGGAGCGGGCAGCCAGAGAACATGCTGAAGAACGAGCACGAAACCTGGAGGGAGGTGCTGCTGACCGGGGAGAAAATTCGGAAGTAGAGGCAGTCTGTGAACCGCCTGCTACATCAGAGAATGGCACCACCGTGGTTGAGGAGGTAACTCTTTTCGAACCTTCAAAACCGGAAGAATCGGAGCCAGTTGTTGATTCGGCACTACCTAAGCCCAGCAAAATATTACCCGATGCAATTTCTGAACAGCTCCAGCAGCGCATCGATAGCATGATCGCTGAGATGGACGAAATGAAGAAAGAAGTGGCCAAATATAAACAGTCTGCCGAGAAAGCTGAAAACGAGGCTTCTGAGAGCCGTAAAACACTCGCTGAAATGATCGAACAGATCCGAAGTTCGCGCACCGAAGTTCCCCCACATTCGTCACCGGAAGCCATCAAAATCGGGTTGGATAATAGTCAAACTGAAGCTGATACACTGGTTGATATTTTTAATGAGAGGCTTGGTCAAGCCAAATTACCCCATGACACTAGTTCGACCTCTCGCCCGCTCGATCAAGCAAGTAAAGAGGTATATGGAGCTTATGTGAAGCAGCGTCACAAAAACATGCTGGATCACACTGCCCCGTACGCATCAATGCTTGGTGTGGTCCTTCTAGGTGTTGGAATCATGGCATATTTAAACGGCTGGCAGAGAGGGGATAAATGACAACCTCGCCACCGATTACTCCTTTCTCCCTCTCTCCGTCCTATTCCCTGCAGCTGGACACTGAATTGTTAGGATAGGCGGTATTCTTAAAATCCGACCGTGGCGTGTGTAGCACGGCCGTCTTCGTTCATTTTTTTGAGCCTATTTCTTTCCTAATTGTTTCTTATTTTACCCTTCTCTCAATTTGTAGGGTTGGTTCTTGCAAGCAGGTCTGGCGGTTCATTCAAACTCGGTTTGGAGTTAAATTTCTATGCTTCTTTTCTGTTCCACTACCGATTCACCTTTCTGTTTTACTTCCACTTTTTATTTTACAAACATTAATATGGCCTACACCAATCATGTATACTTGGTATGTCGGGCGATGATGACGAACCCGTCTCCTCTTGAACAGTTCAGGAGTTGACTGATTAAACCTATTTTCACTTCTCAGGAACGAGTTATATATATTGATTTTGTTCTCTTTGTTATTACCTTGATTTTCTTTTGTCAGTTAACCCTGCCAAATCTGCGAGAATAGCCTCTCTTACTGTCTTTTATTGCCATCCTCTCATTGATGTTTTTCTATGTACATGGTTTGTCCTTAGCATGCACTAAAGCCATCCTCCTCTTTTTCTTTTTTCCTTTTATTATTTTGGTTGTTTATGATATGTCCACGAAATACTTGAGAAATGTGATGAGAAAGAAGGAGTTGATTTTCTCAGTGTCACGACGCAGGTTGAATCTTTGACTAGATATTCTGCTAACAAACACAAACACCTAACTTCGGCTACGTACGATATATCAGATGAGCAAGCAAATAAGACTACCTGTTTCTTTTTAATCCTTTCTTTCAACCTGTCGTCCGCCAAATGCGTGAGCGGAGTTTTACTCCACCCAGGGCGCGCTGAACACCACCTCGGACAGTTGATAATGAAGCCCTGGTGTGCTTGGGCTTTTTACGGCAGCGGCCGGAGCGCGAAATGGAGATGTGATTGGTCAGAGCATTAGTTCGCTTGGGGTGTAACTAAGCGTA
This sequence comes from Blastomyces silverae, assembly GCA_001014755.1. Classification (NCBI taxonomy): domain Eukaryota; kingdom Fungi; phylum Ascomycota; class Eurotiomycetes; order Onygenales; family Ajellomycetaceae; genus Blastomyces; species Blastomyces silverae. The sequence goes on along the minus strand of LDEV01000723.1, from coordinate 19,605 downwards.
TAGACACGGAGGGTTTGAGGGGTTTGGGGGGTTTGGGGGCCAACATCGTGGTACTTTGAGATCAACCCAAATCAACATTGACTCACTCTTGCATCGCGACACTGCTTTCAAATTGAATTGCACATTGTATAATTACTTCCCATTAATGCTTTGCTGCGACCAAGAAGACAACCCGGTCTGTCGTGATTGCTTTAATATTGTCTATGCCCATTTCTGACCTTTTGGGGACTAAATTCGTGAAAGTTGTAGTGCCCCAATAATAACTCTCCACGACGAGGTGGTTTGCTTGTTCAGTTTTCTATTCAATAGCCTTGTTCAATAGGGCTGGGGATCAAGAAACTGGTTACTAAACCCCACGGTATTCCCGTCCTTTGGCGATTTTAAGGGGCCAAAAGAAGGAAACTTCGTGGCGAAAACGAAGGAAAAGATACCTATAAAGAATTTCAATATGGGTTCAAACGAGCAGATACCGACCTATGTCCTCCGTGATGTCGTTGAAACTGACGTCCTAACCGCCATATCGGCCGACGTTGTTTCTCATATTACTTCCAGTCACCCATTCATTTCTGTCCCCGGTCTTTTCAACTTCAGGGATCTCAGCCATCCACATGCCACGGTCACGCCTCTGAAAAAGAATTATATCTTCCGCACCGGTATGCTCACTTTCCTTGAGGAGGAAGGCAAGGCCAAACTCACAACTGGTCTTGGGGTGAAGAAGATCTTTGATTTGAGGGGCGCCCCGGAACGGGTCAGGTTCCCGTCTCCAGAAATCGAAGGCGTGCAGTTTCACTGGTTGCCAACTGCACAGGATACGGTGCGTTTTAGTTGGGCTGATTATGCTGTGGATGATCCGACGACAACGATGTTGAAGATGTATCAAAATATCTTGGTCACTCATGCGCCCATCTATCGGGCCGTGTTTGAACATATACGGGACTTCCCTGATCAGCCGTTCTTTTTCCATTGTACAGGTAAGATGTTTCCCGCTCCCGCGCGACGGACATCTGTTTTCTTGGAGAAACCTGTTTTATGAACCTTTAGCCTTCGCTCTTTCCTAACCATACTTGTTCTCCAATTGTACATGTACAGCCGGAAAAGATAGGACTGGCGTCTTATCTGCGCTTATCCTTCGTATTGCCGGCTATTCGTCAGATACGATCGTGCACGATTACGTACTTACTCGAGTGGGGTTCGAGCCTGTTCGAGAATCTCTATACAATGAGCTAATTAGCAAGAAAGATCGCGATGAGGTGACGACTAGGGGCATTCTAGTCGCTGGGGGGATATTGTATGAAACGATGGTGCAATTCCTAGGATTCATGGCGGAAGAATTTGAGAATGGGGCCGAGGGCTATCTTCGGAGCAAGTTGGGGTTTTCTGGTACGGATATTGATACGATTCGTGGGAATTTGAGGGGTTAGGGGGAAACGAATTCTCGCTCCTAGTAGCTCCAAGCAGCCTATTGCTATATTGAATGAACGATGGGGAGGACCGGAACGGTGACGAGAGACCAGTTGCATGCATGTAGGTGACCTAGAAGATATATCACTTTACACAAGTAGACAGTAAGATGAAAAAAGGAAGGGGATATATGCATTCCCTTATCTACCCATTATTATTTACTACAATATTTTATGCAAATCTCATTTGCAAATCAAGACATATATAACCAATCCGGTGTGGTGCTTGTTTGTTTTTGAGAAATTAAGCGGAAATATATTTTTGCGTGATGCAGAAAAGCCAACCCATCAACTCCAAACATTCGTTGCTATTTAACGGACAGATGCCATCCACTTCTGGTGTCACTCACCTCCAATGGTTCGAGGGGTGTTTTCAGACAGCTTTATGCGGCTGCTTGCCCTATATAGCTAAATGCTACGGTTTAGAATGTGCGATAACTATAAATATGATACCGCTGATTAAGTTTCTCATGCTGCCCATTGCGGCTCAACATGCCGCGCTAGAAACTTATATCGAAAGAGATACGAGCATTTATGCCTGATATCAGGAGAAACCCAGCTCCATACGCAATGGTGGACATACTTCATTGTCTTTCTTGATCAACACTTCCTCAATGGCATTTCTTAGGAGTTGCAACGCTCCCGATTGCCGCTTCCCTCTAGGCCATGTTTACGGGCTGCTCATGCCCTGTATACAACATGCGGCAAATTCTCTCGTTTGTTTATCTCTCCAGCTTCTGTTTCTATCTGTTGTTTTCTTTTTCTTTCCAGCTTCATTATATCCTACGGAGTGGTGGTGCATATTCTACTTGAAAATAGTATAGCAACTCTTGTTGCGTCAACTGGCCGAATTGTTACATTCCAATTTATGCTCTTTTAAGACTACCTCAGGCATCCATATCAACTTTTCTTGCAGCCAACTCCTCCGTTGGAATCTCTTTGCTACAACCATGCAGTCCTTTGGATTGCTGTTTTTTGGCCTGGTATCAGTGCGGCAGGCAACGGCTGAATTTAACTTCTACGCCAAATATGAAGAAGCCTCGGTGACTACAACGCTCGGGGTATCAGACCAATGTTTATCAGCTCTGTATGTTTCAATCGACTACGCCCCTTATGATTGAAATATGTTGCTAATACTTGGGAAAGGAACCAAACCGTTGATTGTGACGCTGTTAATATCGCTCGGGCTGCCAGTGGTGCCGATGATGATTGTATTTGCCCTTCCAATATGTTTCTTCTTTCATCCCTGGTCGTTACTGTCTTACTGACGGACAAAAATGTGATAGTCTGGTTTAAGGAAAACGTAACCACGTTATGTACCGCGGAATGCTCGAGCGCGCTGTCAACATGGCTCGCCGATGTGGAGATTCAATGTGCGGGTCACCAAATAAATACTAACGGCCGTTTCATTGAACCTTATACGATCCCATTGAAGTACATTGCTGGCTATGATATGGCCTGCTTGCAAGATAGGTATGAATCTTTGTATTTCCAGGTTTGGTAGCCAGTCCTAACGCTGAATAGCTTTAATAACTTCTGTTACCTGGAATCTCAAGGTTGGGAAAGCGTTGGAAATGCCAAGTAAGCTCGGCCTTCGAATCCTTTTTCCTTGATATGCAACTCTGACGATATTAAGATGGGGTTCCGACCTATGCTATGGTGATGATCCTCCGCCTGAGTGCGACGACCAAGTCCTTATGATTGCGGACGCCACCGCTGATCCAGATAGGATGTCTGTGACCAATATGTATAGCAAGGATTTGGTAAGAGTCGAACTTTTTCTTATCTACTAGGCTACTGGGGGAACTGACTTTATATTTGTAGTTTTGCAGTGAATGTTTTATACTAATGTGGAGGCAACGGCTGCTTTCGCCTGTTTTGTCCTCCGGAAAATTTGCAGAGTACCTGGTTGACCAGTTCAATAAGATTAACTCTGCCTGTTCGGACTTGCCTGGTGCGGTGCCTGAAGATTTCGGAACAAATGAAGAACCTACGCCTATTGAAAAAAGAGCAGACGGAGTCTATAATGAGGCTGGTAAGTTTCTAACCCAGTATCTTTCATACCACGGAGTTAAAACTGATGTCCCCTCAAGTCACCCCAGCTTTTCCAGTCCATCCAGGGGCCATTGGAGATTGTGGCCAATACTACCACGTGGTTGTAGGCGATACTGTGAGTTATACTACCATAGCATTGTTTTAAAATTAATTTTTACTAACTGTGACATTGAGTAGTGCGGATCGATTGCGTCAAACTTGTAAGTTTGGTTAACATTTCGACATTATGAACATTCTGCTCATCGTTCGCAGGGGGATTTCCATCTATGACATCAAGCGTTTCAATACAGAGGTGAGTCGCAACCAGTTACCTAAAGCGACTTTGATCAATGATTTATTGTTTATATACCTCAGATTTGCTGACCAACGTTCGGAATGTAGTTGGATAGGGCTTGCTCCAACCTGTTGGCAGATCATGTTATCTGTGTGGCTCCGATCGAAAACGAACCAATTTCTACAGATGGCAATTGTGGAGTGGCATATGGGACCGTATGTGAGGGGTCAGAATTTGGCTCGTGAGTTTTCTTCGCCCTTTAAAAAAAATGTTGCTCACAAGACTAATACACGTGGCTTAGATGCGTAAGGCCCAATATCCCCAGTCCCACACCCACCTTTTATTAATCTGCTATTATCCTTTAGTGCCATTCGAATAATCGCTGTGGGCCTTGCAATCTGGGTGATACAGGTCCAGAAGACGCTTCTCCTATTGATATTACGCCCGATAGCCCAGCTCCTGACGATTCTGCTCCCAGCATCACTGACCCCGCCGATCATTCAACCTCTATTCCATCGCCAGACGACTCTACGCCCAGCAGCACGACTCCCAGCAACACTACTCCGAGTGATGGTGCTCAAGATGACTCTGCTACTGGTGACCCAACTTCCGCCGAACCCGCCCGGCCAACAGAAACAGGACGTCCCGGCAACACCACTATGAGCATTAGCATAGACGGGGAATGCTCTCTGAATGTCTCATGCACAGGATCCGGTTTTGGTGATTGTTGTAGCAACAGTGGATATTGTGGGACTGGATATAAATGGTGTGGTATGTGATTAGCTGGTAGCCATTCATTTACATCGCTGCATTCTTGTATTCTAATGATGACTAGGTGTCGGGAATTGTCTGGCTGGCGCCTGTGAGCAAGATAAGTCAGGGATAAGCTTTGATGGAACTTGTGGCCCACTTTTCCCAGATAATAGGACTTGTTTTGGCTCGATATATGGTGATTGTTGCAGTTCATCGGGATATTGCGGCACGGGGCCTGAGTGGTGTGGTAAGTGATATTGTATTTTCTCCACTCACCCCCGATCTTTTGTATATGTTACATACCAAAGGATGGATAAGTACGCTAACAGTGCAATTTTTCTTAGGTTACGGGAATTGCTACTCAGGCGCCTGTGATACATCGCTCAACGGTGTAAGCACAGATGGAACTTGTGGTCCAAATTTTCCTGGTAATATGACATGTGTGGGCAGCTCTTATGGAGAGTGGTAAGTAAAGACAGTGATCGGTCCCTTTCTTTCTTTTTTCCCCCCCGAATAAGCTGTGCCTTCATCATTGCCTTCAACTTTGTGCGTTTCGTGGGCTTTTGTAAAGGTTCAGCCAATAGCTGACGCTATGCGCAGTTGCTCAACACAAGGATTCTGTGGGTCTTCGTCACGACATTGCGGCGTTGCATCCTGCTATTCTGGAAAATGTGAAGGCAGCAACGGAGGTGAATTTGATAAGGTCGAAGAGGATCCGGAGCAGGACGATGCAGGCGGGGAGGATAAGCTTGAAGAAGATAAGGACGAGGAAGAGAGGGATGAAGACGCGGATGCTGTTGAGGATTAAATCATAGAAAGCACAGAAGTTTCCGTTTTGGGATTGACGCTCATTATTGACTGCGCAAAATATCCACAGGGCGTATTGTTACCTGATCTTGAAGGCCATGGATGGTGAGATGGGACGGCTTGACTGTTACCGGCAGCAACCTGCATATGGATACGGGGATGGATTGGAACAAGGGAATATATCTTTGTTAGAATACACTTCATAACATTCTTTTTGCTGAGAATTCAACATCGCCTTTTTGTTTCCCTAGGATTTTTGATGTCCATGGTCCATGGTCCGTGGAAACTGGCCCCACTAGCTTAATTTCCCCACGTTTTAGTGTGGGGCGTAACAATTTGTCGAGACAGGGCTGAGCTCTCCCGTAGCCAATCAAAAACCGCAACAGAGCTTCACCATCATCACCAACTCAATTTCCGCTAACGCCAAATTGCTAGCCTTGAAGACAGAACCGGCTGGAGACAGATCTAACTTCCCTCCTGGGTCTGAACCTGTGCCTACCGTGCTAGAAATGCTGGGGTCGACACTGTATACCCTCGATACGGGTCAATTGGGTAGAATCATGAAGGTCCAAAAGGAGATGGGCGTATTGAGCGTTAGTCTGCTTGTGGAAGAGCCTCTGGAATGAAATTAACTGTGCACTGCATGGTGGTTTGTATGGGTCTGTAGGCGCGGAATTGGAGATTGTGGAGGTCGTTGGAGTTCCGAATGATCAGTTTGATAAAAGAGGTTGATTTGGGCCCCTCGCGCGCCTCTTTGGTTTTCATTGTAACAATTTTATTCATACCTGTAAAAAATGTATCAGGTGTCCTCTTCTGCCTCGTCAGGCCTAAATGAATGCAACAGTATTCTTAGTGTTAGAAAAGGTTGTTCCACTCGACTGTGGACATGGCGTCGATATTGAATCATTCATTCTCTGAAGTTGGAAGGGTTTTCGGATGATAATTCTACGCGCAGAGAGCTTTGGGTCTGTACGGAGTAGAGTTGAACAAGACTGACGGGACGAGTGAAGGAAATGGCGGTGGATGGGTTGGTGGAATTAAGGGGGGGTAGTGCTTGAGAGTCAAGAAGTGGTTTGGAAGGGTAGCTGCGGTGTTGCGGGAACGGGCTGTATGTGAGAGGAGATATGGGTGATGAAAGGATGCCTTCTGTTCCTACAGCTGAAACTTGGGAAGTTGAGCTTATCGATTTCGGCTACGTAGGGTGAAAGACAGAATGGTGCTAAGAAGAAAGAGTGGATGGACAAGTGACCGGAGAATTTCGTTGAGAGTCTATATTAAATTCCCACATGCTACCTAAAACGCCTGTGTCATTATTATTATTTTCAACACCAAAATATGATACGCAGTTAACATTTGGTTCAAGTGGACCGGCACAAGTATGTTTGAGAAAAGATTTTACAGAAACCCAATCAACACAGTAAATACCTTAATCTAATTTCTTCGCCTGCTCCATGCTGGGAGCTTTATAGATCGATCTCTCCAGATTTGAAGCCCACAATGCCGCACCGACCGTGTTCGTATATGCAAATGCCAAAGACGCAAACGGGACCATTTCCAAGACAAATGCTGCTGCCCCGAAGCTATATACAGGAAAGGAACATCACCAGTTAGTCCGTATTGCGGTTTGTAGTGGGAAACGGGAGGGGTTTCAACAGATGTTCTATCTCTTACCTCGTATACGCAGCATGGTGCGCCGCCAGCCATGCTCGCTTCTTCCTTGAATCCCACCCCTTAAGCTGAAAATATCTCTCATGCATTACTGGCCCGAGTCTTTTTCCTTGAGAAATGACATACAACACCGTCCCCACCAGAGGAATCATATTCAGCGGTAAATACATCAACGACCTCACCAGCGATGACAACGAGAACATCGCCAATGGTTTACGAATCACGGCCCCCAACCGAGCCATTGGATCCGTGGATGATGAAGTACCCTTAATCTGCCGGCCCTCGGAGACTAGTGCTGTGTCGCCACGAGCAACTAGCGTGCCGTCGAAGATATCAACGAGGGAATCGCGAAGAATGAAGCTGCGTGAGAGGTAGTTTGTAATTGTGGAGCTTTCGCTGAGGACGAGGAGGATTGCGGAGAACGGGGCTAAGGGTCCGCTGGTGAAGGCTAGGATGGCAACTTGGGGGATGTAGGTGAAGAAGAACATTGTGGAGGTTACGAGGACGCCTAGGGAGACTGTTGGGGCGATTTTGGACACGAGAGGTTGCCAGAGGGAGCGATGGGTGATAAAGTAGAAGATTCCCTGGCGTGTTCTGTTAGAATATGTCGGAATACCTGATGTTTACAATTGCATTCCCTATGATTGTGCGGGAGTTTGGGTTGCGCTCCAAGGCATTGAAAACATGACTGGGAAAGATATGCACATACCTGGAGGGGATACATGTATGTGCCTGACTTGGCTGCTTCTGTTATAAGTGCTTTCAGGTCATTAACCTCGCGGATGAAGATGGTCTTGAGTTTGTCTGCCATGGTGGATATTGATTAGATCCTGTTGTACTGTGAGGTGTGAGTTACGGTTTGAGTCTCCCTCGCTGAGTTGGTCGGTCAGTTAAGTTGTAAGAGAGATATAGACTGAGTATAGTACTGGGTCGTCAAGACCTTTTCCCTTTGCAAAAGAAGTTGAGCGTGTTGATATAAATATATACAGTACAGTATACCTGACAGGAGATGTCGTTGCAAGCTGCTGAATCTGGATTTCCTGCAAGCTCCTTGGATGACGTCAGTCAGGTGACCCACGCCAAGCCTGCACAGCAAAAGCTTATTTATTTCCTAGCCTCAAGGCATATCAACATAGTAAATATACAAGAGCCTATCATTCATACAGTCCATATACAATTCGATTTTACGTCGAGCAAACACTATGTAGAAGTCGAAATCTCGTATGCCGAGATTGAGTGAGAAATCGGTCTTTTTTTTCTTTTTCCCTTCCCACAGCGGGATGTATTAAAAGCTAAGGAAAAGTTATGTACACCAGTGCAACGATAGCTTCAGCCAGTGAGCAATCATGTTTTCAGCCTTCGCTTCATCATCTTGTTCTCTTCCATTTTAGAAACTGGATCAACTCAATTACATATAGGAAAGTCCTTGCAAAATGATAACAAGTAATTTGACGCAAAACATCCTTAAAACTTGTGTTGGACCGCAAGGTTAATGTCACTTGTTTTATTTTGTTTTGATTAACAATAATTAATCACGCCTAAAACGCCAAAGTGCCCAGCGATCGAATAAACCCCCACGTTCGCTAAACCAAAGATACAAAGGGAAAAGAAAAATATGCCTAGAAGGTGAATGGGATACGGAGTGGAATGCTTCGCAGTATTAAATAAATAGTAGTTAAGGAGAAGAAATTTCGAGAGCAAAGTTCGATATTAACGGTTTCGATCAGACCGAGGGGTTCGGGATTGATGCCACACTGAATCGCCACTCAAGGCAGAAAGGCTTAGGGATGCGAGATTTCTCCAATTAGACTGGGAATTAGATCTCTCGGAGGGGTTAAGTAGTGATGTCCTGGAATCGTCCCCGCGCTCTAGGTCGGAATCGATATCGTCAGAGACATTAGGTAGAGGAACAGCTGCCGATGGAGAATCGTTACGGGCTTCGATATCTTCTGACATCCGCTCAGGATCTTCCGAAGTCTGACCGCTAGAGGATCGACCACCCATAGATCGCACAACATCACCTTTGCATATCGGACAGGTGCGTCGACGTGTAATAAGCCAAGGGGTTCTGGAACAAGGCCAGTCAGTATATAAAATATGAACTGAGCAATAACAGTCAAGGGGGAATAGATCACTTACATGCACTCTGCGTGAAATTCATGCCCACAAGGGAGGCTCATCACTCTGCTCTGCCCATCGATATATTCTTCGAGGCAGACAACACATTCAATTTGTCTGCCTGTATACCTTCGACGCGCCAGACTTGAATCAGAGTTCGATTTTTCAGCGTTTGTGGACGATGAGCTATGTGTGGTGTCGTGTGATGAAGCGGCTACGATACCGGATGTAGTTTGAGAACGCGGTCGTGGGCGTGGGGATCGAGCGCGGGAATGGGATAGGAGAGGAGAAGATGGCGACGATGCTTCGGGGGAGGTGGCAGTCGGAGCGGTGCCTGAAGCAGATGATGCGGATGGAATGGAATGATACGTTCTAACAGGGAGACGGTCGACGACAGCTTTAGGTGCGCGCCAACGGCGGCGTCGAATCCGAGAGCGAAGCAATAGTAATGCATACACAACCGTAAGGGTTATCAGTGGGCTAACAACTAGAACCAAAAGTGTATCGAAAAAGGGGCTGGTAGACATGCTCGTTGGGGTCAAGGTGACCCAGAGCCCTTCGTGATCAGGATGCCTACCGCCTTCCTTCCAAGGCTTTTGCACCGGAGTCGAGGTTCCATGAACGTTCTTGTTACTTTGTCCTGTGCTCTTACCGGATGGCGAGGTCGACGACTTATCAGCATTGCTCGCTCCGCCCCAACCAAACGAGCCAGACCACCAATGCGAATTTTGTTTCGAGCTTCCAGGCCGCGAACCCGAAGCTGAATTAGGATTAGAGCTACCCCCAACTCCCTTACCAATTGTTGATCTATCCTGGGGAGCATATTCGCCGCTACCAGGAGTAATACTTCCTCCTTTAAGGCCGTTACCACTGGGGCCACTGTTGCTATCACCACCGTGCCCTCCAGTTTGATCATCGTTCTTTTTGGAGCCGGAAGATTTTGATTTCGGAGTAGTTTGCGGAGCGTTGTTAGTTTTGCCTGCTGGGACAAGATCAGGATCTCGCCAATCCTGGACCCCAATAACGAAATCATCACTGCCGCCTTGGTGAGATTCAGGCGATGTGCCATCCCCGATTTCCTTTCCCTTATTATTCTGCGTAGGCTTCTTTGATTTTGGAGGCGTTTCGTCGTCATCAAATTCATCCAGCATAACCCAGTCAATGTTTCCGCTGCTTGGTGGACGACGGCTATCCTCCTGGAGATGCCAAGGGTATGGGTTATCACGACCCAGTCCGATGGCCGAAAATAGAGACTGAAAGAAACTTTTTTTAGGTCGAGAGGATGTCGAATCCGCCGCTGAAGTTGGCTTTGGGGTAATCTGCGTAGCGGTTACAGGTTTGCCAAAATTTGCATTATTTTCCTGTTTATCCCCAGAAGTGGTTTTCGATGGATCCTTAGGGGAGCTGGAGTCGGATTGCGTTTCGGGCGGAATGAGGGAGGAAAGGAGATGCGCGGTGGTATGAGAGGTAAAGATTGCCGGAATTGTTATGTTAGAAGTATCTCCACGGGCATACATGGTCACTAATCCACCACCTCTGGTATGATCGCCAACAACCAACGCAATACCACCCCTGCGTTGAGCCCATTTAACTTTTTCCAAAAAACCACAGCCCCCTCTACTCAGCAGGACAATTTTGCCTCTAATTTCCGCGCTCTCTTGCAAAGATTGGATATCAGCGTGTGCTAGCTCTTTGTTTTTGTCAGTGCTTGGGGTGCCGGGCGGGCCGGACTCCGGAAGAGGATGATGCAAGTGATCATCCGTTCCATCATCTTTTGACGGGTGGCCCCCTTTATCAACAAGTCTAACGAGATCGGGGGACTGTTCGTCACGTCGTTTATGAAGGGCCTCCACACCCTGATGGGCGCTGCTTTTCGCTTTGATGCCAGCAGTAAGCTTTGCGGTTCCCTGGACGGACCCAACATCACCATTCTGATTTTTATCAGTGTCTTCCCATCCTGGAACATCGGAGCAACCAAGTTCCCCTTCCGCCCCAGTGCTCACGCCCCCTTTTCGCAAGGCATCATCGCCAAAGCCGCTTCCAATCCAAAGCTGACCGCTCAATCCTTTGGAAGGCAAGGCAGGCCCAAACGCAGCTGGTCGAGCTAGGAAGAATGTCGAATTATCATCGGTAAGGCTTATCATCGCGGAAGGCGGGAAGAGGGACGCAGGCGCATGGAAAGAAAAGAAGGCTCTGAAGCGCCCGACTCCGCCAGAAACCGAGGATTGGGAGGTAGAGCCATGTTGCTGCGGGTGAGTGGAAAGGAGCGACAAGATGGTCAGAAGGATTGGGAGGAAAATAAAGCACGCGAGTAGAAGAATAAGGCGAGGAGGACGCATGATTGTAGCGGTGCGGCGACACGGAATTGGACCAATCCACTAGGTCGTTGGCCACGCGAGGAGGCCACTCATCGAGAGGGCCAGCAGATAATGGGGTTTGCAAAGACAGTAAATTAATTGATAAAGGATTTAAGATGAAGCAGAGCGAAAATAAATAAACAGCACAAGACAGTGCGGGAGTGGATGGAGATAAAGGTCGTTGAAGAAGTTTGGGAGCATCGTCAACTCCTGGCGAGCGAGGAGGAGGAAGCCGTCACATGATATAAGGTTCGACGGTTAACTGGATGTTCCGCCAAGACAAACAGCTCGGCTCAGCCACACTTGCCCCCCATTCGGAAAAGGATTCATACAATTTTCCATTTTCCGGGCAAACAGCATCCAAACATTGGGCGCTTGGTTTAGTGGTATAATATGTCATTCGCATTGACGGGGTCGCCGGTTCGATTCCGGCAGCGTCCAAATTTTTGTGTGTTTTTTTTTTTACTTTTTTTATATTTCGTGGCAGTAAATGTAGCCATTGATTACCCCGAAGTCTCGGACTTGAAGAAGCTCTTTCATCCTTTTTCCTCGTAAAATCATGATTTTTGCTATATCTTTTAGAGAGTCTGAACTATCATTAACAAACCATGATGGCCACCTCATTTCCGCCGCATATCTGCAGTGAGTCTCTCTAGAAACTTTGTATCCATTTATTCTAATGCACGGAGCACCGTTCTCCTATGTTGGATGTTTTCTTTGGGTATTGAGGAATTCCAACTTGTAAAGTGTTCCATACTGTAGTAGGAAATCCATTGTTCATCATTTATCATCTTTCTCTCACAGTCAACGCGCCTAAAGACTTGGAAGGGATGGAATGATAATTTATCCCCTTCCTCTGACACCTCCTAACTTCTGAAGAAACGCATTTTGGGATACACTCTATGCTTTGTAGCCCGCAAAGAATGAGATTCACATTGCTGCCGGGTAGGTCGTCATGGTGGCGTGTAGGTGGAGAAGGCACCTTGATAAAATTCTATCTATCCCGGAACAACCTTTACGCTGTTTTTTTGTTGGCCCGCTCAACATGAAATGATATCAGGTTTAAGTGACGTATTTGGACAGTTCACCTGGTGTTGTGAAGGTCAGACAAGTTTTAGCTTGCCGCACACGGGCGGACGGAGATAGCTTGGCGCCAAGTTTTAGCGGAGATGACCAAGAAGTTAAATTTGATGCTGTGGCTTGTAAAATATGACGTCAGGTTCGGTGCAAGATTCACGAGAGGTAAACATCTCAATCCACCTCGATAGGCGTCATTTAAAGAGGGATCAGGGGTAATGAGCTATGTAGGATCATCGCTCGAGTCGACCAAATTTATCCCCTCACCCCATATTGCCTTTGCCCCCCGTCCCACAAGCTTGGCGTGGTGCGGATCCGCTGACATTGGCTGAGGATCAATTTCACCCGTCATTATTACCGCATCTGCCCCACTGGAGCTTTTCTATCTTGATCATGTAGTAACTGACACTGTTTTGTACACCGAGGAGGCCCAAGATCCATGGATTACAATGACTCAATTGTGTCGTTAGCAGGCTTGCTTGCCGCTCTGGAGTTGGAAGTTGGACGCACGGAGTGGGAGATAAACTGCGTGTAGTGAGGCAAATGAACTATATAAGAATCCCTCCAGACCCCTTAGATTATAACTGTTCTGTCAACATCATCAACAAGATATAAATTCAACTGTTGTTTTTTACTTACATATTTTTTCAAAAATCTTTTTACTATACCTCCTTGAATAAGCAGGTTATCCCCGCATTCAACATCATGTCCAACATCGTAAACAAAGTTAAGGATGCCGTGACTGGCCATCCGCATCACACATCAGGTGATACCCATTCCACCACTGGTGTTGGTATGATGACTGCTCTTCCTTCCTACTCACATTGTTTCCATGCATTGACCTGACAATTCTGAGTAGGTCAAGGAAACCACGGCACCCGCAGCACCACCCAGGGCACAACCCATAGCAAACATGGGGGAACAACTTCCAGCAATCAGCCACCACATTCCTCAAAGGTCGCCAACAAACTTGACCCTCGTGTGGATTCTCAAGCCACCACTGGTCCCGGTATAGCTTCCTTCTTATCTGTCTTTATCTTCTGTCTTTACACCTCAACCCGAGGGCATAATCGGACTAACAACCTTGAAATTAGTTTATGGAACCCACGGCACCCATGCTGGGATGACTTCTGGCACTCAACCACCACACTCTTCCACCACTGCCAACAAACTTGACCCCCGCGTGACAGAGAATCATTGTATGTAATTTCGATTCATGTCAAGCTCCGTGTGTCAAAACTGACATGCCAATGATAGACAATCCCGGCTTGTCCACTAGCGGTGGTACTGGCCGTGCTGGGCACACTGCCCTACCCCACGAGACGGGGCACACTAGCACGGCGGAGCAAAGGTAAGGAGAATTGAGGCTCAGTGTGTCAGAGAGAAGCCCATATTTCAGTGACTAATACCCATGTTTTCGAATACAGCTCCAAGCTCGGTGGCAATGGCCATATGGGGCACGGAGCCCTGGGAGGTGCTGGTTCCGCTCTCGGTGCAGGAACAACCCACCACGCAACTGGCCACCACAGCTCACAGCCTGGCCTGATGCCAGCTAACCCATTGCCTAGCAGCACAATGGGATCTGGGGGTGCCCTTGGCTCAGGAACCGGTCATCATGCCGCTGGTCACCACGGCTCGAACGCTATGCACTCAAGTGTCGGCTCAGGAACAGCCAGCCGCACCGCTGGTCCCCATGACTCCAATGTCGCGAACAAACTCGACCCAAGGTAAGTGAAAAGGAAGAAGAGGCTTCCCATATTCCAACGCAGTGCATGGACAAATGAACGACCGACCAGCTGACAAAACATCAAAACAATAGAGTGGACTCTGATCTCGACGGCAGCCGCACAGTCGGCGGAGGCGCAACCCACAAGTAGGTTGAAACCCGCCTATCTCGTCGAGCCTCATTCGCCAACTTCCTCTTCTTTTCTATTTAGTTCGCGAACTGGAAACCTCGACAACAAGGACCCTACGGACGCAGCTCAGGTGCCCCCGAGTGTGATGAGCAAGCATGTTGGAGCTCCAGAAGTCACCCATAACGACCCAAAACACGATCGTACGCGACGACACAGTGCGAAGCCAGGGGATTCGCTGAGGGAGTATGGATCTGGGACTACTTAGGTATTGGCTTGTGATTTATTGAGACTCTTTCTTCGTTTTGGACTATTTCTCTTATGTTTTCCGCCCCCCGACGAAATTTGAACATGGGGCAGTTATGACTTTGATGATAAATATTAGTGTTGTTATCCTTATTTTCTTCATTCATGTATAAATTATGTCTCAATCAACTTACTAGTTTGCCCGTTTTCATTGTTGTTATCAGAGAGTATTTGATCATTGATGTTGCGAGAGGAATGTTCAAATTATTGCTGATGCTTTGTTGTTTCGGACCTGAAGAGCATATGTTACAATACAATACGATAATTACACTGCTGACGTATAATATCATACGATCTTCAAACATGAATTGTTCTCAACAGACACTTCCACTCAAGGAAAGCCACGTCGTTTGTATCATTTCTAACCGCTGAGATCGAAAACAAACTCGCAGTCAATCAGTCAGTTCAAGAAGTTCCAGGTCTGAGCATGTTCATCTTCTTGAGATGTGCCTTTCTATGGGTGACTCACAAAGACTGACCACAACTACTTTCCATACTCTCTTTCATCATTCTCGATGCGCTACCCTGACTTTTCGGGTAAGATGTACTGTGCAGGTGCTTGTTTTATTTATATCAGACAAAAGATTTGCCGGGAGCGAATTATCCAAATATCAGCCCTAAGGAGTTGCACCTTCTTCTCCTCTAGTGTAGATTTCACTTCTTAAATCTGTCAAATCTTCTGTCTGAATCCCCTGCATCCCCTGCTATGTATCAAGACCTGTGTTAGATGGCCAACCTCAGCGGATGCTCCATGCCCCCTCCCCGTGGCGGCAGTGGCTTGAATATCTTTGGCAGATTATTTGCTGCTCTTTGCATGATACATCGTTGTGGAATTTTGTCTTGAAGAAGCGTTCATTCACTTTGCTTTCCATGTCTCCTGTTGAGGATTCTTTAGTCCCTTTTCTTTTACGACGCTCTTTGTCTGGGGCTTTCAAGAACTTTCTTGGACTGAAATTCTTTAGATACACTGCACACACAAAGGTGGATTATTAGCACAGCTTTCAGAAGGATAAACAGGACATGACCACAGGGTTGTATGACCACTTCCTTTTGGGCTGACATCCTCCCCAGACAGCAGAATCAAAATCTCTTATCAAAAAAAGTCCAGTCGAAGTTCTTTTCCCCTTCCCCCGCATGCAGCATTGAGCCAGAGTCCTCCTTCCTGCTGGGTTGTTTTCTCCAGCGCGTGAGACGGTCTTTCTGCTTCCCGTTGAGCAACCGCTTGCAATCGCTATCGACAGTATTTCCAGCACATGAACTCCGTTGTTCTTCTTGGACCCACAGCTTTCTGTAGGCGAGGTGCAATGGATGCCCTGTATCTGAAGAAGACACATCGCAGTATGTATTGGCTTTCCCGGGCGGCAGAAAGTCCCTACCGTTTTCTACTTCCATAGCACACTTCAATGAGACTGACAACAAACATGCTTAGGATCCCAATCTTGCAAAAAGCAGTCCACGGAGACGACTGAGAGCGTAGTTCCTGGTAGAGCTCCTGTTTGTTTTGTTACAACAGAGACTGGGTCCATGGACTCTGATATCTGTGCCAAGGATGATATTGATGAGAATGAGGATGGTGAAGACCATGCGCTTGTTGTTGCAGCTACCACCGCCTCCCCAACAACAGAAAACAGTGATATTTGTCTCTCAGGCAATGGAATAAAACAAGCAGGCCTGATGACAACACCAGCTGAAGGAATTCGCGTGAAAAGTTGTTATCAAAAGCAGTCTACAAAACAACCTGCTGCCCACACTAACAACCCTTCCTCTATAACAACACCCCCTGAGACTCTCTCCTCCCCATGCGAAACTTCTCCCGTTACCAACAGGGAAATTCCTGCTATATGCCCGTCATCTTCTACCTTCACTACGTCTGAGCCTTCTATTGTCATCCCTTCAAGATCATCTTCCGCTGAGATTACGACAGCAGAGAAAGCAATCCCCCAGCCCACGCGCCCAGCCAGGGGCAGTTCTGAAAATACATCCCGCGATTCGTCTTTTTGTCAATATCATTTTCGAGCAGCGAGGTCACGGAAATCGAGTGCAGAGCTAGACGACATCAACAACCTTCCTTCTTCAAGGCCAATCTCCCTAAGTTCATTCGCTGTTCGAACACATAGTCGGAACAAAGGCTCAAAATCGTGGGTACCGTTCAGCCTCGAAGACCTAAACGAAGATTCCGATGAAATGGATCGTCGAAATCAAAATCATGGCGCAAGGCTACCCGCTCCAGTCCTTACTCCCAGCGCAACTACAGTTAGCCATCCGCTCAGGAATGTTACAACAATTGATCCAAGGTCGAATATGTTTGGCTTCCACGGGATCTCACCCCAGCGTGCTCCTCAATGGCCTCAGGGAATACGGCAACAGTCGCATCCAGGCCAGAAAGAAATATTTGGATACCCTCAACAGAATTTTGGTACTGCCATCCCTCACTACAACCCTCGACCTACAATCGTGCCTCCCACAACCAATGCCACACCAGGAACTGGTCCACGCATAATGGTTCCTGACGATATCAGTCCTACCAAACAGGAAGAAAAGCAGGCATTGAGAGCTTTACAATATAGTATGGTGGCACAAATCTATCTCCAAACTGGAAATTACCCACAAGGACCTATTGGTAATCCAAATAGTCAAGCGCAAAATATGTGTCCTACAAATTCTAGAAGATGTGCTGGGTACCATGGCCAGACTACCGGTTATATTGATCAAGACCATTCGTTAAAACCACCTCCCATGATTCGAGAGCAAGGTAATACCCACTATTCTGGATTCAGTCCTGGCCAAATACAACCTTGGATTCATAATATGCTTTCAGAAACTGGAACTTCTTGTGCTACAGCAGAATCATGCCAGGATACTGATAATGTAAAAAACGCCTCAGTTTCACTTTCAAGCCAGTTATCATTATCTCTAAAGCGTCGTGCTTCTCATCAAACTAATGTCAACACCTCTCCTCAACGCATCAATTCCGACCAACCATCCAACGCCAAGCTACACGACACTGTCAAATATTTGAATAATGTCATAACGACTTCTCAAACTGCTACTGAAAGCAATCGCGATCAGGAATTTCAAATCGAGTGCAAAGATTACGTGGGCGAAAACCATGCTACACCCCTAACCGCAAATCCACTAAAATCCTCCCACAAAGCTCTCCAACAAGATCCATCCCTAGTTAGGAATGTGGCAACTCCACAAGCTCAGCGTACACCCAACAATGGGCATATACAGGGGGCTTTGCCAGACCCCGGCCGTATATCAACCTCCATGCCCTTAACATATACTTCTTCCAACGGTCCAACGAGCGTGAGTCCAGCATTTGCATCCGCAATTACCAACGGGCCCGAGAACGATGAGGTTCTCTCCAAATCGACCAATTCATCACGATCACGGTTCAAGTTCAGGTTTCCCCCACCCGGTTTACCAATTCCACCAAGCCTTCAAGGAGGTTTGGCTGATAAACACGCGGGAGAAGAGGCTCCAATCACGAGACTCGTTCAGTCTAACGCCTGGTTCCACACAGATACCCGAGGTGAAGATATTCTTCGTCAGCGTATTGTTGAGCTTGCGCGAGATGAGGTGGAACGTCAACGGACTACAAAGATGCCACTTCGGCCTGGCGAGCGGGAAGGGGTGGCTGAAGCCGGAACTGTTTTATTGGGGCAAGCTCTCGCCAATCTGCAGTCGTATACCCTGAGTGGCTCTAACCAAGCTAAAGGCTTTGCGAACTTTGGGCCTGCACCAAAGTTTTGCTATGAACCTATACATAGTAGTCGCAAAAGTTTTTTTGACCTAGATCCTATCACAGATCCTTGGAAATTGCCCCCGCCCCGCCATCCTTTGTCTAAAAATCCGCTCGTTGCATATGAAGAGAGGAATAGAATAGTAGAGGGAGAGTAAAGGCCTCTCCAGGGGAACATGTAGGAGGGATGAAACCGTGGTCTTCTTGGAATTAGTAGCTTGCATCGTTATTGTTGTTTGGAAATTGTCTTCTTGCTTTGTCTCCGGAGTTTACATTTGGCAACAATACGGCGTACAGTGCTTCTCGGAGAATAGGTTTTCTTATTTTCCCTTGCTTCAAAGCGACAATAAATTTGTCTTTTAACTGGGCGCACGGGCTGGGTGCAGAGAGCTGTTAATGATGAATAGGGTTGTATTCATTCTCCTTTTCTTTTCTTTTCTTTCTTTTTACTTTTCTTGTATTGCAATTGGGCAGGCATGCATTTTGAGAACAGGGCCAGAAGAGGATATTCATGCAATACATGGGACAGCACAGCACGGGATACACTGGTTTTGCAGCTCCTTGCAATAGATTTTGATCGAGATATTCCTCAAGACGTCCCTGATATTGCGTTTGCAGTTCTACAGTACCCCATCAGCTTTCCCTCTTTTCACTCACTACTTCCCACTTCTCTGGCTTCATTGATTGCAATTTTCGTTCCTCATCCCACTTTTATTTTACCATCTGGCTTTCCTGTTACCACTGGCTGCAAATGAAGGGAACTAAAGATTCGACCTCGTTGTCACGATGGACAGCGAGCATTCTGTGACCCTTAAGCGTGCTAGTTCTATGTAATTAGTGGTTTGAAGGATGGATTGAACTGGGGAAATTTCATTTTTGAAATTCGTCTCTCGAGACCTGAGTTGTGTGGAATGGTTTTCTTCTCCTACTGGGGGTTTGCGTCATATTCTTTTTTGTTTTAATTCTTTTGTAATACAGGACAAGTTGAGGGTGTAAGTCCGATATTTAAGGTATGTACATACTTACTACGTCAAAATTAAGTGTGAATGATGACGGCGCTGTGATGTGTACTGCGTGATGTGAGTTGAATAACTAGAATTTCAATTAAAACAAGCCTCAACCGCTCGCTTAC